>MDKF010834901.1:0-16841 GCA_026770625.1 Nicotiana glauca
AAAAACTCTTTTTACGCTTATATAATGTTTATATCCCTTTCGCCGGGGTGTGAGCGCCGTAAAAAAGAGGTGTGATAATGGGCAGTCTGGAACAATGTCTATATTGTACTGAAAGTGCCAGGCAAAGGCCTGAGCCATATCGTCCCAGGTGTACCACTTGCTGGTGTCCTGGCGGGTGTACCATTCTAGAGCTGCCCCACTTAGACTTTGGCTGAAATATGCCATTAGCGATTCGTCTTTTCCTCCGGCGCCTCTTATTTTGCTGCAATAACCCCTCAGATGAGCTACAGGATCCCCATGTCTGTCATACAAGTCAAACTTGGGCATCTTGAACCCGGCAGCTGGACATCGAGGAACAATACAAATCCTTATAGGCCACACTCACCTGGTTTCCCAACCCTTGTATATTTCTCAATGATTGCTCCAGAATCTGTACCTTCCTAAACATCTCTTCTTGCTCTGCGTTCTTGGGTGGTTTGTTAGTTTCAACATGAGGCTCAATTGGGGAGTGTAAGAGTAAGGATCTAGGACTTTGAAGGTGGGCTCCGATTCATAGTGGTGGGTATCTGGAGCGGGGAATGCAGGCTCACTAGAGGATCGGTGGAGGGTAGCTTGTGGAGGGGGTACAAAAATAGGAGCAGTACGAGGTTATTTTGGCTGGTGAAGCATGAAAAGTTTAGGCTGAAGTGCCGGGGTAGTTGTGGTAAGGGGTAAAGCCCGGTGCGTGTTGTGGGGAAAGATCAATAGTATTGGGCATCTAGGATTGAGAGAGTGGTGGAATGGAAGCAGGGTTTTCTGTGTAGTTGGTAGGGAACGAGGGTGGAGGGTGTCCCTTAATCCAGGCTTGATACATTTCCGCCATCTGATGCTTCAACCTCCAGACCTCTTCTTTCAACTCAGATTCTGATTCAACTGTCTCCTTAGGCGGATCGACAACACCTGTGTCCAAATCTTTGCTAGCCATGGCTACCTAACCCTTTGACCTTATGTT
Source organism: Nicotiana glauca (assembly GCA_026770625.1). Lineage (NCBI taxonomy): Eukaryota > Viridiplantae > Streptophyta > Magnoliopsida > Solanales > Solanaceae > Nicotiana > Nicotiana glauca. The sequence goes on from MDKF010834901.1 coordinate 992, forward strand.
GTATGGATGAATCGCTGAAATGCCACAAACTAACCACCCTCTGTTATGGCAACAATGAAAGTACCAAAGAGGAGCAAAACAAAGCCAATATGTTAGCATTAGAGTATTTATCAGATAGAATTAACACATTGTGTGTCATGCCCCTAGCAATAATTAACTATTCTAGAATGGCTTCGAGGGTATAAAGGTCATATGGCATCATCCCAATTTTGCTTTTCTTGCCCCATTTTCCTCTTCATTTTCCTTTCTAACACCACTTGGTTTCTCATTTCTTTTCCCCTCTTTGCTTTTTAATTGTCACTCTTTTCTTTCCTCTCATTTCTTACATCCCACAACTTCATTCTGTTTTTCTTTTTTTACTTTTTTTTTCTTTTTTCTATTTAAAAAAAATAATTCGATCGAACCCTATGTAGGTTGCCTACGTATCATGTCCCTCATGAATCAGATCAAGTGTAGTTCTGAAAAAAGTAATGGACAAATAAACCAAAATAAAAATCTTTTTGGATTTTTTATTTATAACTTTTTTTTGGTTTTTCAAATACAAAACAGGAAGTATGATGACACTAGACTTGACAAACTCAACTATACTACCACAAACTGTTACACCAACTAAAAGACTGAATACTACCATACAAGACTAGAAAGCAAAAAATAATATAAAACAGACTCAAAAATAAAAAGTCTCCTCAAACTGCTCCCTAATGTGATGGTCCCGGGGTATCTGTTATGCTCGAGCTGTGGTGAATGAATTCATACCTGAATGAGAAAAAATAATACCAAACAGATTAAATGACTCGAGACACTATGTGATACCACACCTCCTATTGGACACATGCACGACAAGATTGGGCTATTTTTGAAAACTAACCTACATGGCCAAGAGTGGATATTAATGCAAACTCAACAAAAGTGACCTCAAAGACATGAAAATACCTCACAAGCTTATATGGATTCAATCTTCCAATAATTATGGCCCTAGAAAATTACTTTGCGGAAATAACCCATTTTGCAAAAATGGCCGACATGGCTAGAAGTGGCTAAAGATGCAAACTCAAAAAGGAAGAACCGTAAAGTAATATGAGTGGACTCAAAATCCTAAGACATGGGTAATTGAACCACTTTTGCGAAAATGATCCTATTTTGCAAGAATGGCCAATGTGGCCAAAAGTGGCTAGACATGCAAGATTTGGCTAAGACCCCGCGAAGCCAATAACCTAAGACTCTAAGAAAGACCGGACCCTATGTGGGTTGCCTATATATCTCGCCCCAAAAGGCGAGAATCAGGTTCGCGTAGTTCGGAAAGATTAGACGTGGGAGAAAGCCTTTTAAAAAAATGCAACTAATTTTAAAAAAATCATATTTTTTTGTCTATTTGAGAAATGGTGGGAAATGTAAAATCGTTTTCAATTTTCTTTTCTCCTTTTTTTTTGAGTTTTTGGAAAATGATGGAAGATGTAAAAAAAAAAATTGGATTTTTTTTCTCCTTTTTTGTGAATTTTTGGAAAATAATGGAAAAATATAAAATCTTTTTTGGAGTTTCTATTTCATTTTTGGAAAATAATGGGGAAAGTGTAAAATCTTTTTTGATTTTCTATTTTCAATTTCTTTGTCTTTTTGGAAAATAATGGAGAAGTGTAAAATCTTTTTGTATTTTCTATATTTTTTTTTTGTTGTGAATTTTCGAAAAATGATGGAAAAGTGTAAAATCTTTTTGGATTTTCTATTTTCAATTATTTTGATTTTTGAAAGACTATTGTCACGACCCAAATCCCGAACCTGGACGTGATGGCGCCTTTCGTGAAGACAAGGCTAGCTAGTCAACCCAATTCGTCCTTTAAAACAGTTATTTAACACAATTATAGTATAATCATGGTTTAATAGTACCAAATAGCGGAAAGTATAGAAAGAATGCGAAAGTCCAACCCAACATAGCTCTAACCGGGGTGTCACAAGTCATGAGCAACTAAGAAATCCTGACACAAGTCTACTAAATACGAAATCCGATACAATAGTTCGAATAACATGGAAATAGTAAGATAAAAGAGTCACGGGGGCTGCGGACGCCAACAACTACCTCGAAATCTCCTAAAAGCACCGCCTAGACTGGAAGGATCAGCTCTTAGGAGTGGAAATCTGCTATGCCTGAATCTGCACACACGGTGCAGGGAGTAATATGAGTACTCCGACCAAGTGAGTAATAAATATAAATAATGGCTGAAAACAAGAAAACACGTAAAGGCACAAAATATTTTATACAGAAGCAGTAAAATCACTTAAAATAGCAAATCAGTGAAATATCAGATGAAATCTCTTTTAAAAATAGTAAAACAGGTAATTTGGCAGTAAATAACCAGTAGAAATCTGCCCTTCGGCTCAATATCAAAATAACAAGCAGAAATCTGCCCCTCGGGCTCAGTATCAAAATAACAAGTAGAAATCTGCCCCTCGGGCGCAGTATCAGTAACTCAGAATAGTATCAACCCCTCAGGCTCAGTATGAATCACTCAGCATAGTATCAGCCCCTCGGGCTCACTCTCAAAATAATATCATATAATAACCGTTGCAGCGTGCAGCCCGATCCAATTAACATTGACGACGCTATCTGGGGGTGTTCAGACTCCGGAGTGGCTCCTACAGCCCAAGCACAATAATAACATAAGGCCTAAAAGCCTTCTCACATAATAACATAAGGCCTAAAAGCCTTCTCATAAGGACTGAAAGCCTCCTCACATCACTCACAAGGCCAGAAAGCCTCCTCACATCACTCAAGCCACCGCGTGGCATAGATTGTATCTCAGGCCCTCGGCCTCATATCACTCAGCATATCCTCACATATGGCCCTCGGCCTCCCTCAGTCCGAAAATCATCATAAGCCACTCGGGCATTTGTAAAACAATGGTTCTCAGCCCAAAATATCATTTAGAAATATCATTTAAGTTTCAAATCTGTATAAAAGTGGCTGAGTTTGTAAAACCATAAATATCAACATGACTAAGTTCAAATACAATTCAAAACAGTGAGGAAATAGTGATAGAAATCCCCGAAGGGTTCAAATAATTGGCACGAAGCCCAAATATGGCAATCAACCTAAATCATGATGATAACAAATCAATCTCAGTCAAATATGTAGTAAAATCATCAATCGGGATGGACCAAGTCACAATCCCCAGTAGTAAAAGACCTCGCGCTCATCATCCAACGTGTATTTCACCTTAGTATAGCACTACGATGTGCAATCCGGGGATTCAAACCCTCAGGACATCATTACTCACCTCAATCCGAGCAAAATCCTACTCTGAAATGCCTTTTCCCCTCGAATCGCCCTCCAATCGATCCGAATCTAGCCACAGTTAATTCAATTCAGTCAATACTAATTATAGGAATTAATTCCATATGAAAATACTACTTTTCCAACAAAATCCGAAAATAACCCAAAATTTGCCAGTGGGGCCCACGTCTTGGAATCCGGCGAAACTCATAAAACCCGACAACCCATTCCGATACGAGTTCAACCATACCAAAATTATCAAATTCCGACAACAACTCGACCTCTAAATCTTAATTTTTTATTTTTGAAAAGTTTTGCAAAAATTCCAATTTCTTCCATTTAAATCCGAATTAAACGATGAATATGGACATGGATTTATGAAATGTAATCACTTTCGGATATAGAACACTTACCCAAGTCGAAGTCGTGAAAATCCCCTTTAGAATCATCTAAATCCGAGACTCAAAACTCAAGAATGACTAAAAATGGCTAACTCTCGTGTGTAAGAATCTGTCCAGGCAAGTTGCATTTGTCAATTGAGACTTATAAATCATCGCATTTGATACATGCGATTTCGCCTGTCCCAGAGAAAAAAAACAGCATTACCAGCCTTTAGTAAATCGGTCATGACTTTCTGTACAAATATCCAAATGATTAACGGTTTAACTTTCTGGAAACTAGAAAGCAAGGGATACAACTTTCATGTTTTGCAAATTTTCAGATTCCTTATGGATTTCGAGGTATAAGTTCCCAAATTTGCCTCCTCGCATCAAACATTTCTGAAAAATTTCAAAACAGCTTTATCAACCCTTATTCTATCGACCATAACTTTCTGTACAACTACAAAAATAATTAATGGTTTAGCTTTCTGGAAACAAGAATGCAAGGGCTACAACTTTTATGTTTTGTACATTTACAGATTCCTTATGTATTTTGAGATATAAACTTCCGAAATAGGCTCCACAATTGCACAGTTGCTGTCCAAGATAGCTCCTGCAGCAGAAAATTCCAGCAACCTTTTTGTCCGATTTCCATTCGGTTAAACTTCCGAAATTCACCCGAGGCCCTCGGGACCTTAATCAATTATACCAACATGTCCCAAAATACAATACAAACTTAATCAAGGCTACAAACCACGTCAAACAACACCGAAATTACGAATCACGCATCGAATTAAATTATAAGTTTTCGAATTTTCCAACTTCTACATTTTGCGCCGAAACATATCAAATCAATCCGGAATGACTTCAAATTTTGCACACAAGTCATAAATGACATAACGAAGCTATAAAAATTTTCAGAACTGGATTCCGACCCCGATATCAAAAAGTCAACTCTTGGTCAAACTTTTCAAAAAATCTTCTATTTTCCAACTTTCGCAAAAATGCGCTAAATTGTCCTACGGACTTCCAAATCAAAATCGGAACACGCTCCTAAGTCCAAAATCACCATACGAAACTACTGGAATCATCAAAATTTGTTTGCTCAAAATGTTGACCGAAGTCAACTCAGTTGAGTTTTAAAGCTCTAGTTCACAGTTTAATCCATTGCCACATTAAAACCTTTCGGAAAATTATACGGACTGCGCATGCAAGTCCAAAAATTATTGATAGTGCTTTTCAAGATCTTAAAATACCGAAATGATTATTTAATTTAAAGATGATATTTGTGGGTCATCACATTCTCCACCTCTAAAACAAACATTTGTCCTCGAACGTACTAAGAATTATTCTCAGGTTACCAAATTGATGATTTTACATTTACAAAAATATTCGCGGTTGATCCCATATTACCGCATTTGACATAAGTCCGACAACACCATTTCAATTGAGATTATTTCCTTTATCCATATTTGCAAACTTTAAAACCAAATTTCTTGCACTCCAATCATTTCCAGAAAGGTCCGATTTTTCACGTCAACACATGATATAAGTCTCGACTGGCTATAGCAACTCATACCTACGCACCCATCAAATATGGGGTATTACATTCTCCCCCACTTAGGGTCATTCGTCCTTAAATGAGAAGTGGAGTCCGTCCTCAAACACATAATGTAACTTATCTCTTTCTTTGCAATCCCAATATCCCGAATTTTTCTAACTCCCAAATTTTTCAGAAATTTTGGTAGAGTATCCCTTGTAATTGGGCCTATCCACCTGTCAGAGTAACACCAAAACAACTCCTAACAATATTTTCACAATCCGACAAAGCATCACAAAGTATATATCAATAACACAAATCTCCGCATTACAAGCATGGCATTATCACAATGATATCTTGACATAAAGCACATCATATGTATGACCATAACCACATCTCTAGTCTTAATAGTTGTTCATAATAGATTACAACATCACCAATTAACCTCATGTTAACAAAATTCTCTTTACTAACAACAAGGCATGAAGATCTCATAATTACTTACCTGAATTAACGAGTAACAATTTACATCTTCTAGGCGCTCACCTCGCAGTCTAAAACTCAATAATTACAATACAAATCTGGCAAATTATGCACAAGGATATTCATACAAGAATTTTCTTCAAATAATTCTAATAGGCATGCCACCCTATAAGTACTATAGTACAAACTTTAATTTCACAAAGGGAGCATTTAAACCCACTTTTTTTTTCACCGCAAGGACCTCGTCCTTGTATAACATCTACCACAGCTCGTAGCCCAGTTTAAATATTTCACATTATATAAAACACAAGGATATCATCCTCAACTCTGTACCACAAGTAATATGCATATCGTGCCAAATTGGAACATTCCATTTTCTTCTTTTGAATAATTTTCTGTTTAACAAAATCACAACACATAATGATAAACATAGATATCTCCATCGAATCTCCCAACATAAGTATTCACATAAGTAGATTTCAAAATTACGAAGTTCACTCATAAGTGGAGCACAATAGGAGGACTTGCCTCGATACTCAGAACAGAATCAAGTTAAGAAAATTGTTACTTTACAATAATTCGAGACCATACTTGTAATGACACCATCTAGTGTTGCGACCTTAGCCATACCATAGAAAATATATCAACGGCTCGGCCTCCACCTCTACGAGTCTCACCTCCACCTCTAATATCCTGACCGCTACCTCGGGTTGGTCATGTAAGTGGAGTAGTAACTGTAATGGGACACGTAGCCTGAGTGCTTTTACAAAATATGTTTCTCCCAAGTCTAGGACAATTTTCCCATGATAAATATTTTCAAAAAATTTCTACACTACATAGCAAAATCGGAATATTGGTAGTCGACCAACCAAGTGAGTGTTGAAATACTAATAAACATCTGTTAGTCAAAATATAATGCGCACCCTTCTCAGGTTTTACCGAGCAGTTATAACATTCAATCTAAATATCTGAAACTAACTATTCTATCCAGAATTCGTGACCTTCCCTTCAGGGATGAACTGCCACCTCGTACATGAAAATACTAAGCATGTACAACACACCACTTCTATCATGCCATAATGTTGCAAACACAAGAATATCATTGGAATTTTCGGGCTATAGGAAAATTACATTCCGGGCAGTTAGAAATCTTCTATTTGCTCCCATCTAGAAGGAGTTCATAATATATAATATGTTCCGCACACCGGTAGAATATATCCGGCTCGAACCATGGTAAAAACTATCAAGAAAACTTTCCAATCCGCTTGCACATAACCAAGCTATCAAAACGGAATTCTTCTGGCTTTGACAGGCCATGTAGGTTACCAACCCAAGAATACTGCCACAAAAACATTTGTAAAGCATCACCATATCGTTAGCACACTAAGACCCTATCGTATTCATTAATATGCCGAATTACTTTCACCTTTATCTGTTTCCTTGTTAATACACCATTATCCTTAACTAAAACTTGCCCTACAAATTTTTAACGTGAAATCACAACGTCTAAGGCTCATAAGCTGCTGAATACTCTTTTAGATGTTCTCCAAAGCACCATATTCAAGATACCTATTCTGGAAGGACTTACTGTGAATCCAAAGCCATTACCTTCACCTTCCCGATAGTGATATATGGAAATTCTATGATTAATATAGAAAATACTACTCCCTCCGTTTCAATTTATGTGAACCTATTTCCTTTTTGGTCTGTGCCAAAAAGAATGACCCCTTTCCTTATTTGGAAATAATTTACCTTTATGCAATGATTTATAACCACACAAAATATATGTGCCTCATTTTACACCACAAGTTCAAAAGTCTTCTCTCTTTTCTTAAACTCCGTGCCCAGTCAAATGGGTTTACATAAATTGAAACGGAGGGAGTAAAAGTCTTGCCATCTTTCTCTGAAAAACTCAGCTTCTAGCCAATAGTGCAACTTGAAAGCCTCCAATTATTGCATGTAAAATTTTGAACACAATAGAACTATTTTCTATAGTCATCCACTCTATTTAAACTGCAATTAGCCTGATCAAACAAACAGAACCACCCGTGCCTTATTAGCACTCTGACACTACAGCATATAGCCTTACATTAGTTGAAAATTTCCTTTACCCGAGCCATCCTTGGGCTCAATCTCCGTAACCCAGAACTTATTCACCAGCACGCCTCAAACCGGAACCAACATAGAACATAACCGTACAATCAGCTAATCAATAGCAACTCCCCAACTTGGCTCGAAGCCATAGACCAAAACACATATCATAACTCATAACTCTTATACTCTATTGATGCCATAATACCATAGTGATATTAAACTCGAATCCCTTATAAGCTTGTGAAAACATAGATCAGTTAGAATTTAACTCTTCTGCAATTCTCGCATTCATCCCCGCAACAGTTAAGCCCACTCTCTTAAGTGACCCAAAATTTCAAATTTCAACACGTACTTTTCAATTACACATGAGATCTTCTAACATACAGATAAGGATACCACCACTTTAGAACACTCCGCAGGAGATAACCCACCTGCTTTGCCTCAATATAACATTTCGGTATACCTTCCACCGTCATACACATTACACAGTCACGGAGTCTGAACTCATACCGCATCATGAAATTTACTTCACTCCCAAATAGGAGACATGAAAAGATTCTTCATGCGCCCATAACTCTAGACTACACATCCAATCACAATGGAAATCAAACACTTAATAGTTCATCTATCATCCAGTAGACCTTCCTCATCACTTCCAAGTCATATACATACATCTCGCAGTAGTAACATACTCATCACGAAGCTATCCAGCCATCATCCCCATTAATAGGGACAATACCGAACATATAAGTTTAAAATACTTGCTCACACAATCAGCACCTCGGTGCTCAAGCCATAGGCAAAGATCCGGCCTCAAGTCCTCTAGACTGGCCTAACATCTAACTCATAGAGATCACGTCTAGCCCCTCGATCGGGGAATTACAAGCCATCAAGGCACATCTGATACTTAGCGCTGGTTCGCGCATACGAACACGTGGAAGGATTTGCAAGATTTACTTTGCAAGTTGAATCAAGGACGCACGATAAGAATTCAAGAATGTGAAGTTTTCCTAAAGGTTCTACAGTCTCTCGAGGATAAATACAAACGTCTCCGTACCGATCCGCGAGACTCTACTAAACCTGCTCATGACTAGTGAGACCTAGTAACCTAGGCTCTGATACCAACTTGTCACGACCCAAATCCCGAACTTGGCTGTAATGGCGCCTTTCGTGAAGACAAGACCAGCCAGTCAACCCAATTTGTCCTTTAAAATAGTTATTTAACACAATTATAGTATAATCATGGCTTAATAGTACCAAATAGCGGAAAGTATAGAAAGAACGCAAAAGTCCAACCCAACACAGCCCTAATCAGGGTGTCACAAGTCATAAGCAACTAAGAAATCCTGACATAAGTCTACTAAACACGAAATCCGATACAATAGTTTGAATAACATGGAAATAGTAAGATAAAGTAGTCACGGGGGCTGCGAACGCCAACAGCTACCTCGAAATCTCCAAAAAGCACCGCCTGGACTGGAAGGATCAACTCTCAGGAGTGGAAATCTGCTATGCCTGAATCTGCACACACGGTGTAGGGAGTAATGTGAGTACTCCGACCCAGTGAGTAAGAAATATAAATAATGGCTGAAAGCAAGAAAATACGTAAAGGCACAAAGCATTCTATACAGAAGTAGTAAAATTACTTAAAATAGCAAATCAGTGAAATATCAGATCAAATCTCTTTTAAAACCAGTAAAACAGGTAATTTGGCGGTAAATAACCAGTAGAAATCTACCCCTCGGCTCAATATCAAAATAACAAGCAGAAATCTGCCCCTCGGGCTCAGTATCAAAATAACAAGTACTCCCTCTGTTCCAATTTATGTGAACCTATTTCCTTTTTGGTCCGTTCCAAAAAGAATGAACCCTTTCTAAATTTGGTAACAATTTAGCTTAGACTGAAAACTCTACCCTTAATGAGAAGCTTTTATGACCACACAAATACTCTGGGCCCCATTTGGGCTTGTTTAGGACAACAAATTCCAAAAGTCTTCATTTTTTTCTTAAACTCCGTACCCAGTCAAACAGGTTCACATAAATTGGAATGGAGGGAGTAGAAATCTGCCCCTCGGGCACAATATCAGTAACTCAGAACAGTATCAGCCCCTCGGGCTCAGTATGAATCACTCAGCATAGTATCAGCCCCTCGGGCTCACTCTCAAAACAATATCATATAGTAACCGCTGCGGCGTGCAGCCCGATCCACTTAACGTCGACGGCGCTCACTGGGGGTGTGCAGACTCCAGAAGGGCTCCTACAGCCCAAGTGCAATAATAACATAAGGCCTGAAAGCCTTCTCACATAATAACATAAGCGTGAAAGCCTTCTCACATCACTCATAAGGCTTGAAAGCCTCCTCATATCACTCACAAGGCCGGAAAGCCTCCTCACATCACTCAAGCCACCGCGTGGCATAAATAGTATCTCTGGTCCTCGTCCTCATATCACTCAGCATATCCTCACATATGGCCCTCGGCCTCACTCAGTCCGGAAATTATCATAAGCCCCTCGGGCATTTGTAAAATAGTGGTTCACAACCCAAAATATCATTTAGAAGTATTATTTAAGTTTCAAATCTGCATAAAAGTGGCTGAGTTTGTAAAACCATAAATATCAACAAATACAAGTCAAAACAGTGAGGAAATAGTGATAAAAATGCCCGAAGGGTTCAAATAATTGGCACGAAGCCCAAATATGGCAATCAGCCCAAATCATGATGATAACAAATCAATCTCAGTCAAATATGCAGTAAAATCATCAATCGGGATGGACCAAGTCACAATCCCCAATAGTAAAAGACCCCGCGCTCATCATCCAGCGCGTATTTCACCTCAATATAGCACTACGACGTGCAATCCGAGGTTTCAAACCCTCAGGACATCATTTAACATCATTACTCACCTCAATCCGAGAAAAATCCTACTCCGAAATGCCTTTTCCCCTCGAATCGGCCTCCAATTGATCTGAATCTAGCCACAGTTAATTCAATTCAGTCATTACTAATTATAGGAATTAATTCCATATGAAAATACTACTTTTCCAACAAAATCCGAAATTAATCCAAAATTTGCCAGCGGGGCCCACGTCTCGAAATCCGGCGAAACACATAAAATCCGACAACCCATTCCGATACGAGTTCAACCATACCAAAGTTATCAAATTCTGACAACAATTCGACCTCTAAATCTTAATTTTTTATTTTTGAAAAGTTTTGCAAAAATTCTAATTTCTTCCATTTAAATCCAAATTAAACGATGAATATGGATATGGATTTATGAAATATAATCACTTTCGGATATAGAACACTTACCCAAGTCGAAGTCGTGAAAATCCCCTTTGGAATCGTCTAAATCCGAGACTCAAAACTCAATAATGAGTAAAAATGGCTAACTCTCGTGTTTAAGAATCTGTCCAGGCAAGTTGCATTTGTCAATTGAGACTTATAAATCGCATTTGATACATGCGATTTCGCCTATAAAAACAGCATTACCAGCCTTTAGTACATCGGTCACAACTTTCTGTACAAATATCCAAATGATTAACGGTTTAACTTTCTGGAAATTAGAAAGCAAGGACTACAACTTTCATGTTTTGAAAAATTTTCAGATTCCTTATGGCTTTCGTGGTATAAGTTTCCAAAGTAGCCTCCTCGCATCAAACATTTCTGGAAATTTTCAAAATAGCTTTACCAACCCTAATCCTATCGACCATAACTTTCTGTACTACTACCAAAATAGTTAATGGTTTAGCTTTCTGGAAACTAGAATGCAAGGGCTACAACTTTTATGTTTTGTATATTAACAGATTCCTCATGTATTTTGAGATATAAGCTTCCGAAATAGGCTCCACGATTGCACAAATGCTTTCCAAAACAGCTTCTGCAGCAGAAAATTCCAGCAACCTTTTTGTCATATTTCCATTCCGTTAACCTTCCGAAATTCACCTGAGGCCCTTGGGACCTTAACCAATTATACCAACATATCCCAAAATACAATACAAACTTAATCAAGGATGCAAACCACGTCAAACAACACCGAAATTATGAATCACACATCGAATTGAATTATGAGTTTTCGAATCTTCCAACTTCTACATTTTGCGCCGAAACATATCAAATCAATCCGGAATGACTTTAAATTTTCACACAAGTCATAAATGACATAACGAAGCTATGAAAATTTTTAGAACTGGATTCCGACCCCGATATCAAAAAGTCAACTCTTGGTCAAACTTTTCAAAAAATCTTCTATTTTCCAACTTTCGCAAAAATGCACTAAATTGTCCTACGAACTTCCAAATCAAAATTCGAACACGCTCCTAAGTCCAAAATCACCATACGAAACTATTGAAATCATCAAAATTCCATTCCAGGTCTTTTTCTCAAAAGTCAAATCTCCGGTCAAACTTAAATAATCTTTAGCCTTAGATTTCTAGCTTCCGTTAAATGGCGTTAATTTGATCGAGGGACCTCCAAATTCGATTTCGGACATATGACCAAGTCCCAAATCACGATACGGAACTACCGGAATGGTCAAACCATTTATCTGAGTTCGTTTGCTCAAAATGTTGACCAAAGTTAACTCAGTTGAGTTTTAAAGCTCTAGTTCACAGTTTAATCCATTTTCACATAAAAACCTTCCGGAAAATTATACGGACTGTGCATGCAAGTCGAGAAATTATTGTTATCACTTTTCAAGATCTTAAAAAACCGAGATGATTATTTAATTTAAAGATGAAATTTGTGGGCCATCACAACTATGAAAGAAAAATGCGAGCGGACCTGCTTGCTTCATTTTATATTTCACCCTCAAATATCCTTGGTCCGCCAAATGACCCATTTACCCTTAAAAAGATGTAACATGTAGCATATAGGGATGATTAAAGGAATTTTTACACCCTATAGAAAAGCGTAGTACCCTATTTATTTTAAATAAATATCATTTTAAAATATTACATCCTATAGATACCTTTTATCCTTTATAGCAAAATATCTAATTATAGTTACATCCTACATTTAAGGCGCCATATATGCTAAATAATATTTTTCTCTTTCCTTTTTAGTATTTTCTCTCACATAATCGCCGTAAATCTTACTAACCACGCTCTCTCTCTCTCTCTCTCTCTTTTTACATACGCTTTACTCTCTTCTCGCATAAACCCACGATTCATACTTCTTCTCCCACCCAAATTCGCTAGGTCTCTGCCATTATCACTCCCCAATTCTTTTCTCTCTAAAATCATGATTTTATTCCTGATACAAGTTCTTGGGGTAAGTATTAAGCTTCTTAGATTTTGATACAATTATTTAGTTTCTTCGATTTTGATACAGATTTTTCTTGACTTCTTAAACAACAACCATTGTTATTGTTCACTCATCAGAAAGCTTTCGATTTTCTCTCCAATGTCGGATTCAACGTCACACAAGATGGTAACAAGAGGTATACCCACCAAAATTCTCAATTTTGATGGGCCCTCTTTCTCGTTGCAAATAACTCAAGCGAAGTCGGAATTTGCAGGTGTATCAGCAACTACAGCTTCAGAGAGAAGAACTAAATTTCTCAATGATAAATCGAAAGAAGTCCCAATTGAGAAATCTTGAAAACAAACAAAAAGTCCAGTGGCGAAAAAGAACAAAAAAACTTTGAATGATTCTTCATGTGTCAAGGTTAAGGAAGTTGATGCAAAAAAAACATCGGTTACACGGCATGAAAAGGTAATTGTTATTGTATCAATATTCATCCAAAGTTGGTGATGTGCTTTAGGGCTACATTGATGTGTTCATAACTATTCATGTGATTTTATATGTATGATGATTTATTCGTATGTATTTAGTTGTATTCATAAGTATTAAAATAATCCAGAACTCATTTGCACATTTACAATGTCATTAACTGAGTTGTGCTTACTTGAATATTATATGTTGTATTTAAATGTATTTAGATGTATTCTAATTTACATTCACTATATTTCCGTACTTATTACAGTTTTCCTTTCTTGTTACATGTATATATTCACTGTTTTGTACTGAATGGTATTAATATGTATTTTAATATTTAACTGTATCTTGTTGTATTTATATGTATTCATAACACTTAATGAGTTTATATATTGATGATGAATATGAAACCTTTTTAAAATTCTTTTTTGTATGTAGGAAATTAAACTGTTTTTGAAACACCCGCCAAGATTATCACCGCATATTTATTCATATACAAACATAAACATAGTATCCGATCTCAAAGAAAAGCTTACTCCAGAATAGTATAAACTATTAAGTTCTACTTTCAGGGATTGCAGGGTGCATGTCGCGGCATACGCAGAGTTTCTTAGCACAGTTGGGCTGGTTCGACAAGTAAAATTTGATGCCAATTTACTCTGTCAAAGATATGGTGCACTCCTTTGGGACTATGCTATGCGAAAGATAGACGCTGATATTGTAAGCGACAGCGAAGCACCTTCAAAGATTCTTAGGCACATCATCGATTATGATACATCGATGAAGATAATGTTAGAGTAGTCTTGGGTGAATGTAGTTTTCAATGGGAGTTTTTATGAATACTATTTTTCATGGACAGTGTGTTGGGAAAGATGGTGTTAGTTTAGCAAAAAAAAAATTAATTTAGTGATCATATCAAAAATATTTATATATTATCATTTCAAGCATCCAATCGATGTATTGTCTGTTTTTGTGCTTCTGAATTAATCTGTCCTTCAACCTGTTGGGTTTTGGTATGTTTATATCGGTTTGTATTAGTATGTATGCAACATGTTGTATTGATATGTATTCAACTTATTGTATTCAACATGATATATTTATCTATATTCATTAAGTTGTATTTATATGTATTCACCAGATTATGTTAACATATTTTTAGCAGGTGTTTTTAGACATTCATATTTATATGATATATTGCATTGACATGTATTCAGCTGTATTTTGAATACGACTTTTATATATAACTGATTGTAATAACAGATTGTCATAATTTGTATTCAAGTGTATTTGAATATATGAACATTCATAAATCATATTAACTCTCTGATGTACTATATGTATTCCAAAAATAATCATCATTTTAATGTATTCAATGATTGCATTCATCTATATTCATATATAATGAAGATACAATGGTCGTATTTTAATTACGTATTCAGATTTAATACACCAACTAAGTATATCCAAAATATATTCGAAATGACACCGGAATCTATAACAAATTATTTTTCATTAATACAAGTCAGATTGTGAACTAATTTCAACGCGGAGCATTTCTACAAGTATGCTTATTATGTCCTTCCTGCCCACATATGCTACACGAATGTTGATTTTTCTTCTGCAGCAATTCAATGAAGGGCTTATCATGCTTCTTCTTTGGTCTTCCAGGAGATTTTTTCTATTTGGGTGGTAATACAACTTCATCTGCTACATGTGCTGGTATATTCCATTCTTTCCGGTCCAGCAAAGGATACACGGGCACCTCATATGTCATTAAAACAAACTTTGGTTTGTAATAATCAGAGCAATAATCTTCTGGCATTAGAAACTTGCTCTTCAGGACAGCCCAAGCATGTGGGCACGGTAATTCGTCGACTTGGAACCGCCCACAACTGCATTTTTCCTCTAAAAGGCATACTGTAATACCTTCCTTCATCGTTCACCGTATGCAAATATTCAGTCGATGGCACCACCTACATTTAAAAAAACAAACCATACATATATATAAGAATAGACGTATTAAATATGATTTTCATATATTGTATTATAATTTTATTTAGTTTTAAGAATCATAATATATTTTGTATTAAAATACAACTATAGTAGATACAACTATATTTGTACATACAGAATTCAAAGATTGTATTCAATGATTGAATATATTATAATACATGTATACAGTTAAATACCTTACATGTATACAGTTAAATACCTTCTATATGTACATACATGTAAATATATTGAATATATTAGAATACATACTACATGAATGCTGGCAGAATATTAGAGTAATCTTGACTGAATATAGGATACAACTTCCATTGCTACCTTGAAATATATACAGTTAAATACCTTGTACCATGGATA
>MU784358.1:14798-36396 GCA_026770625.1 Nicotiana glauca
AGAAAATTTCACAGATCTGAATCTATATTTCTTTCATGGTATCAGAGCTCTAGCTCGATCCATTCAATCTTTCTCAAATCTTGCTTATTTCAATCTAATCACTGAATTATGACTGGAACGAACACTGCTCCAGCTGATCCTGGAATCACTGCTTCTGGTTCTTCTAACAATGGACCAAATCATGACACAAATCATCATGTCCTCTACTCAAAGAGTGCAAAAGAACTCTGGGGTGGCCTTGAACACAGATTTGGACAGTCAAATGGGGCAAAATTATATCACCTACAGAAGGAAATAGCAAAATCAGTACAAGGAAACAACAGTATAGCAGGGTACTTCACCAAATTGAAAAAATTGTGGGATGAACTAGATTCCCTGAACTCACATTTAGGATGTACCTGTGATTGTGTGTGTGAAGGAAAGAGAAAGCAAGCCAAATTTATGGAAGATCAAAGGATCATCCAATTTCTTATGGGACTTAATGACACATATGGTCAGGCAAGGGGGAACATACTGATGATAAACCCCCTTCCAACCATGGATGTTGCCTACTCTTTGCTATTACAGGATGAAGGTCAAAAGGAAGCACAATATCCTAGTGATGTTTCATCCTTCATGGTAGCTGGACAAACAAGGAATTCACAGAAATACAATAATCAAGCTCAAAGGACTTGGAATGCACCACAAAAATCTAGTAATAGTCAGCAAAAGTTCAAGCCTAGGAAGAGCAAATATAATCCAAATGTGAGTTGCACTCATTGTATGAGGGTAGGACATCAAAAGGCAGACTGTTACAGGTTGATAGGCTTCCCAGATGACTTCCAGTTCACAAAATCAAATGTGTATCAGGGAGGAACTAAGGCTAATGCAGTAATTAGAGCTAAGGAAGATGATTCCCCTAGTGAAGGTTCAATGGAGACTTGCAATCAACATTTCAGCAAAGAACAACTCTCAGAGCTGGTTAACCTAATCAAGCAGGTGCAGACTGGACATTCAGGAAATGGAGGGACAGAGATTAATGCAAATGCAGTGGCTGGTACAGTCCTCAAATACTCAGGAACCTGTCTAGCAGTTTTTAACACTAAAACTTGGATTATTGATTCAGGAGCTTCTGAACACATGTGTTTTGACTCCAATTCTTTCCTAGAGCTAACTCCTTTACCTGTCCCTTTGCATATTAATCTTCCTAATTCTTTTCAATTGCATGTCACACATATAGGAAGAGTTCCCATCCAACCTGATATGATACTTCAAAGAGTACTCTATGTGCCTTCCTTTAAGTACAATCTGTTGTCAGTTCACAAGCTTTGTATACAATTCAGTTGTTCTTTAAATCTAACCTCTAATGGGTGTATGTTGCAGGTCCCTTTAATGAGGAGGGGACAAGCTTTTGGTGAGATAAGAGATGGACTTTATCTGCTGCAGCCTACCAATTTAGAGTCTAGCAGTTTCTTAGCTCAAAATGTAGTTTCTATTCCAAAAGGAAGTGATTCCAGTTGTGTTCCTAGTATTTGTTCTTTTCAAAATCCTGTGTCAGTTAACTCTGTGTCTATTGTACTTCAATGGCATGTCAGGTTGGGACATTTGCCATTTTCAGTAATGAGAAAACTCAGTTTCATTCAATTTCCATCAAATTTTAATCATGTATGTGATGTGTGCCATCAAGCTAGACTAACTAGATTGCCATTTCCTGTTAGTCACATCAAAACCAAAACTGCTTTAGAACTGATACATATTGATACTTGGGGACCATTTAAGACACCTACATACAATGGTTTCAGATATTTTTTAACAGTTGTGGATGATTTCAGCAGAGCCACTTGGACTTTCTTATTAAGTTGCAAAGGCAATGCATTTTCAATCTTGAGATCCTTTTTAATTATGGTGGAAAGACAATTCAATGTAAAGGTAAAAAGGATAAGATCAGATAATGCATTAGAGCTAGGGAGAGGAAGTCAAGAAGCAGCTTTTCTTGAAAGCCAAGGTATTATTCATGAAAGAAGTTGTGTAGCAACCCCACAACAAAATGGGGTTGTAGAAAGGAAGCACAGACACCTCTTAGAGGTTGCCAGAGGCCTATTCTTCCAATCACAAGTCCCTTTTCTTTACTGGGGAGAATGCATCTTGACTGCAACTTATTTAATTAACAGGTTCCCATCTAGTGTGATCAAAGGAAGAACACCTTATGAGATGTTGTTTGGGCAGAAACCTCTTTATGATTCCCTTAGGTGTTTTGGATGTCTGAGCTATGCTTCTACTCTAGCACACAATAGAGGGAAATTTGATCCTAGAGCCATCAAATGTGTGTTTTGGGGTTATGCACCTAACCAAAAGGGTTACAAGCTTGTGGAGCTCAATAGTAACAAGGTTTTTGTCTCTAGAGATGTTGTATTCTATGAAAACAACTTCCCTTTCCAACAACTGAATCAACTCACCTAAGGCTCCTTTTCCTAACACTCCAGTATTACCTCCAGATTCAGAATTCCAAAATGTTCCTCCTACAGATATTCACCCTACATCAGATTCCCAAAGTGCCTCCAGTCCTAATTTCCCTTCTCCAAGTCTTTCTCATTCACATTTTCCTACTTTCCCTAGTTCAGATATTGATCTGAGTGCACCTTCTTCTCCTTTTTCTGCTCAAAATTCCCACAGCAGTCCACATCAGTCCCTATACCAAAGTGCCACTCATTCACCACAATACTTTCCTAACATACCTATCCCTGTTTTATCCCCACCTCTAAGGAAGTCTGATAGGATTAGTCAAAAACCTGCATATCTCAAGGATTACATATGCAGCAGTATCTATCTTTCAGATTTCACCAATTCTTGTCTTGCACAACCTTCTAAACCAACTACATTCTCTTTTGGAGCTTTATCAATACACAATCAGCAACTGATACAAAGAATGGACTCTATATCAGAACCTACCACTTTTGCACAAGCTTCTAGTCATCCTGGATGGCAGAAAGCTATGCAGGAAGAATTTGCTGCTCTTGAGCAGAATCATACCTGGGATATAGTGGACTTACCACCAGGAAAGAAGCCATTGCCTTGTAAATGGGTTTATAAGGTCAAACACAAGGCAGATGGTTCAGTGGAAAGATTAAAAGCAAGGTTGGTAGTAAGGGGGGATATTCAAAGAGAGGGAATTGATTATTCTGAGACTTTTTCACCTGTTGTCAAAATGAAAACAATAAGGTGTCTCCTCACAGTGGCAGTCAAACGAGACTGGGCTGTTTCACAGCTTGACGTCAACAATGCCTTTTTACATGGCGACTTACAAGAGGAGGTTTACATGAGGTTCCCTACAGGGATGACTCCCCCTAACCCAAATCAGGTTTGTCTTTTGAGAAAATCCTTGTATGGTCTAAAACAAGCTTCTAGACAATGGTATGCTCGATTAGCAGGAGCTCTCAGTTACAAAGGTTACTCTAGCTCGCTTAATGACTATTCTTTATTTTTCAAACGCAATGGGAATTTGGTTTCTATCATTGCAGTTTATGTAGATGACATTTTATTAACTGGGGATGATTGCAAGGAAAACAAATCTATCTCTGATTTTCTAAATACAGAGTTCAAAGTCAAAAATCTAGGGGATATACACTACTTTCTGGGAATGGAAATTTTGCGAGAAAAACAAGGATTCATTATCAGTCAACGACAATATACCTTGGAACTCTTGCAAGAGTTTGATTGTTCTGGAGCAGCTGTTACTTCTCCACTTGATCCATCCTGTAAATTGCAGGCAGATGCTGGCCCTTCTTTACCAGATCCTACTGTGTATCGACATATCGTTGGCAAGCTCAATTTTTTGACCAACACAAGACCGGATTTGTGTTTTGCTGTACTTTCTCTCAGTCAATATATGCAGCGCCCTTGTACATCTCATTTCTCAGCTGTATTGCGTGTGCTACGCTATTTGAGTCAAGATCCAGGTCAAGGGATTCTTCTTTCTTCAAAACCCTCTTTTGATTTGCTCGCCTTCTGCGACGCGGATTGGGCATCTTGCAAGGAATCTCGAAGGTCTATCAATGGTTTCTTCATCACCCTTAGGGGAGCACCAATTTCATGGAAATCTAAAAAGCAAGTCTCTGTTTCCCTTTCTTTTGTTGAAGCAGAGTACCGTTCGATGAGACGAGTTAGAGCTGAAATCACATGGCTAGTTTGCCTCCTTAACGATCTTTCATCTTCACCACCCCTTCCTGTTCCGATTCACTCCGACAGTCAAGCCGCCATACATATTGCTCGTAACCCCGTCTTTCACGAACGGACCAAACATGTTGAATTAGATTGCCATTTTGTGCGGCAACAGTTCCTTTCCGGTTTGATTAGCCTATCTTTTGTTCTATCCCGGCATCAACTGGCCGATCTATTTACAAAGCCTTTATCTGGAGCTTCCCACCGTTTTATTTTGAGCAAGTTGGGGGATTTATCTCTCCCCTCCAACTTGAGGGGGGATGTTGGAGAAGAAAAGGAAGCTCCATGTTGATAGTGCAGAATTTTTCAATCAAAGAAGGAGATTTCGATTTTACAGAAGAGAAGAAGAAGAAGATAGATTAGACAAATAGATTGGTTTCGATAATAACTATGTTGTCTCTATTATTTGGGGCTCTTTTCCTGATTATACACGTGGACAGATCCTTAGCGTACAAGCTAAAGATGAATCTCAATCGTTGATCACACATCTTGGACAGCTGGAGGAAAAGGACAATACAACACATGTAAATAACATTGTAAAGGAATATTTTGGTTATTTTCTGTTACAGGTTTAGCAATAGAATTTGTACAAGTGTACAGTTTATTAGAATCTTTTCTCTTCTTGTTAGATTAGCTACTTGTATAAATAATGATACAGATGATGAAATAATATGCAGAAAATTTCACAGATCTGAATATATATTTCTTTCAAATCCCTCTCTCTTGCAGACGCAGTGTATGCTTTGCTTCATTAAAAATTGATCTTTACTTTGTTTCCATTACTGGAAAATCTTGTTGGTCTACCATTGTTTGTATTGGAAAATCACTTGGAAGTGCCCCCTTCACTCTTTTTTTTCTTTTTTCTTTCTCAAAACTAAATCAGAAATCGTCTCAATCCACTCGGTTGATATATTTTCACACGCAAAGAACCACTGTCAAATCCAAATTGTTGTGAAATTCGAAGGTTTTAGATGGGTTCTTTTTAATTTTTTAGATTTGGAGTCAATAAGGGAAATTGAATGAAGTGTAGTGGTTATGTGGTGGTGTAATAGTGGAGAATTATTATTTTTAAATTTGTTTAACGATGGACGGTGATTGAGGTGGTGATGGAAATTGTGTTTGTGTATTTTTTCCTGTTATGGAGGGGAAGATGGAGAAATGATTTGGGACGAAATTGGAGGAGGAGGTGGGTTCTATATTGATTTTAGGGGGGAGGCGGGGAACCTAATTTTAAAGATTTCACGCGCTTAGATTTAAGTGTAACACACAAAATTTGTCATGTCAGCGTAAGGGGGTTTAAGAGAATATACTTCTACCAAGCAAAGGTGTTTGTCTGGTCATATGGCAAGTTAAGGTCTTCAGATGATCGTTGGGGACAACTTAAAAAGGCGTTTTATGTATTTCGCCTTATTTATACCTTGTTTGGATTGAAGTTCAAGAAAAACACAGAAGTTATTAACTACCTTGCAAATGCTGCATCTTATGGAAGCTATCCATGTTTATTGTGAACTGTAAACCACTGCCAACAACCATACATATTAAAGGAATTTTCCTAAAACTGAGGGATGATTTGGGGGAAATTACTGAAACATCTGATGCTTTTATAAAGAAAAGGAAGATTCAAGAAAAACTAACTAGACTAGAAGATATTGTCAGTTTAACATGGGACAAAAGATCAAAGGTGTACAATATGATAAATGTGAAGAAGGTATATGAAACTCTATAATGTCAATTGCCATACAGATAAAGTTCAGTAAATTCATGTGAATACGAGATAAGATGCTTGTATGTGCAAGTGTACTGTGTACCTGTTCCAGTCCAAAATAAGTGATTTTTAGGCTTTTTTTCTTGTGGTCCAAAATAAGTAATTTTTCCAGATTTCAAGAATGAATTAATTATTTTTTTCCTATATTGCCCTTGGAGTAATTAATGTTGGAGTATATGTTACGAGTGTTTATGTGAAGAGATAGTAAATGTTAATATGCTCAATTCCATTGATAATTAATGTTAAAAGGTGAATTTCTTAATATATGTTAAAACAACCAAAAAATCACTTAATTTGGACCGGAGGGAGTAGCAATTAATGATTCTTCACACCTTTCCACCGAAAACTAGGGGCGGTAGAATCAGCCCAAACCCATTTGATCTGGCCAACCTGCCCAAATCTTAATGGGTTGAGCAACATGTATTTTGCTGGTTGGGCTGATTTGGGCTATGCACAAAGTGAAAATTGCACGGGGCGCCCTATTTAGCCGCCCCTTTTTAACCTGTAGCCGCTTTGTCTTTCTATTTGCACCCGTACCCACTTTTTAAAAAACTTAAGCTTCCCTTTCTCCTCCCCTTTCTCCTCCTCTTCTTCTTCTTCTGTTATTGGTGCAGCTAAAGTAACTGTACAATTGAATTTCAAATCTTCCATTGTTTCATTAATGATTTAATCTGGAGGTCACTGCTTAGTCCCCTACGACACATTGCTTTTGATACTAAAAGGCAACGACACTAATATTAACTAGTAGCAGTTATAAAAAGTCAGGATGTTGAACAACTTGTCATAGTTCACAAAAGATTTAATATAAGTCAGGATTCTTGACTGAGGGCGACTCAATTAATGAGACTGTTAGTATTTGTGGGAAAAAATTATACAGTTCTAGGGCTAAAGTTTTCTAGTTACAATATATTTCATAGTTACAACATAGAAACTTCAGCTTTAGAGCTGAAGTTTTTATTTTATAACTGGCAAATTTCAGCTCTAGAGCTGAAGTTTTCCGGTTACTAAACAAAAACCTATAAAATAAAACTTCGCGAGTTACAAAACAAAAATTTCAGCTCTAGAGCTGAATCAAGCCCGACTACTAAAATTCTGAAGTTTTGTGTGATTGCCTTTGCTACTTCAGCCCCGTGTGCTGAAGTTATGCGAAAAAGCGGGTACGCTTGTAATTTTTTTTGCAAAGCGGACACAGATTAAAATATGACACAAAAAGCGAATATAGGTGCAAATGACCCATAAAAAATGTCAGCCCATATTGAAACTAACTCTCACGTCACAGTTCATTAGTTATATAGCCATAATGAATTATCAAATGTCCATTCACGTAAAAACCCTTAATTTTTAAACAGTGATTTTTATTTTTATTTTACTTTTGATTTTTGATAGATAATAATCCATTGAAATTGATATGATATACTCTAGCACATTAAGACTCATTATGGTCATGATTTTCATACTTAAACTATTATTTATAGGAGGTAAATGCGACTTAAATAGGAAATACATACTAAAATGTGCAAAGGGTGATCTTACGTTATTAATTGTAGAGTAATATATTTGAAAAAAAACAATTTTATAAAACTAAAAAATAAACAACAACTATGTTTGATAAAACAATAAGTACATAAATTTAGTACAAACTGATGTGAAATTTAGATACATGAAACTAAAATTTAATTAATCTGTAGGGCACGTTCAATCTTGATTTACAACAAAAAATATGATTATTTTTCTTTAAACTACAAAATGGAACAATACTAGACAAATGTTATAAATAGAATTCTATTTATGGTAAATGTTCATATTTAGAGAGATTCTAGGGTTTATTACTTGGTGCCTAAGTCAACCTCTCCCTATAAATAGAGAGTTCTATTCCATTGTAATTCATCCCAAAAATCAATAAGAATTCTCTCCCTCTACTTTTCTCTGCAATACTCTTCTTCTTCTTTTATTGTTTCATAATACGTTATCAGCACGAGACTCTATTGTCTCAAGAAGCTCTTTGAGAAGATTAAGGTAATTTTTCTTCTCTTTTTAATTATGCCTGACATTATGAAACGAAAGTTCGTTGCCCTTGAAATTTCGGGCAAGAATTATATGACATGGGTGTTGGATGCTGAAATCCATTTAGATGCAATGGGTCTTGGAGACGCCATTAAAGACATAAATAAAGCATCCACCCAAGACTGTGCTAAGACCTTGATTTTCTTGCGCCATCACCTTGATGAAGGGTGTCAAAGATCCACTTATTTTGTGAAATGGCTTAAAAGAAAGATATGACAACTTAAAGTTGGTTACTCTTCCACAAGCACGATATGATTGAGCTCATCTGAGGCTTCAAGACTTTAAGTCTGTTTCTGAATATAATTCTGCGATGTTCAGAATTACTTCTAAATTGAAACTCTGTGGAGATACTATCGCTGATTATGATATGCTTGAAAAAACATTCACAACGTTTCATGCCTCCAATGTGGTCTTGCAACAGCAGTACAGAGAGAAAGGTTTCAAGAAGTACTCTGAGCTGATTTCTCTTCTCCTTGTGGCTGAGCGAAACAATTTGACTTGCTCATGAGAAATCACAAAAATCGACCCACTGGATCTGCACCATTACCTGAAGTGGATGAGGTGTATTCCCATTACGCTAAGCGTGGAAAAGATCGTGACTCTATTCGTAGTCATGGTCGTGCTCATAGTCGTGGACATGGCCGTAGACAAGGAAGAAATTTTCCGAGTGTTAATCATCCCCCAAAGAGAAATAACCACCAAAAGTGAAAAGGGAAAGATGAGAAGGCAAAAGCAAATGGTTCGGAAACTGAATGTTATCGTTGCGGTGGAAAAGGGCATTGGGCAAATATTTATCGTGTATCAAGACATTTGGTTGAGCTTTATCAAGTATCTCTAAAGAATAAAGGCCCTGAAGTCAATTTTGTCTCTGACAATGATTTTGACATCACCCACTTGGATGTGACAGACTTCTTTGAGCGCCTGATGAAAAAATAAACCACTTGAACGGTGATGGATCTATGGTTAAAAAAGATTGAGTAGTTTGATTTTATTTTTATTTTGCTTATTTGTATTAGTTAGTGAATAAACATCATGTAATGATAGTTTTTTACATGAGTAGTAGTCATTAGTATCAATTCGTATTATTTATTTTATGGAATAGTGTTAGTATTCGTTTTAAGCAATGTTTCAATTTTCTTAGTTTTCAAAGATTAATATATTTTTTTATTAAAGTAACGTTATGATTTGCAAATAACCAAGTTAAGAGGTTATGTGAAGGCTACTTCAATTTTTTTTCCAAGGAAATTCAAATCTTTATTTTTTCTTTTCGCAACTGACATGCTACGTTGCTAATTGTATGAAAAAAATTTCAGCATCAGACAAAAGGCACATGTCCATGTGAACCATTACAGTTTCTTTCATAAACAAAACTTGGTTATGTCGCAAACACCTATATGGATTTTCGCTCAATCAAGTAATCATAATTCATTCCTAAATTAGTGTATGCTAACTTGATTAAGGGCCTGTTTGGATGGACTTAAAAGCTGGTCAAACCAGCTTTTAAGCCATTTTTTGGCTTATTGAGGTATTTGGCAAACTTAAAATTTGCTTAAAGGTCAAATGCTTTTAAGCCAAAAGGTCCAAATTAAGCAAAAAGTGATAAGTTGGGTAATCCCAACTTTTTTTTTCTAGCTTAAATGCCATCCCTCTTTGACCAAGTAATTTACATTGCTATCCCTAATACTTATGTGTAATTTTCCGAAATACCCCAATTTTTTCTTTTTCTCATTTCCTCCGTCATTTTCAATATCTGTTGCCATTCCCCAAACTTTTATCAATTTGTTGAAGTTGTAAACGTAAAACCACCTGTAACTTTGTACATGTTTGATACATTTAACATTTTATATATATTATTTTGTTTTAGTTTCTTTTTCCATAACATTTTTTTAAAAAAGATTGATGTTGATTAATCCCTCATTTTTTTTAAATTGGTGAAACTATATTCCAAATCAAAATTTTCAATGAGTCTACATGTTAACAAAGAATTTGAAGCTATGAGCCGAAAAAATATTTTTTGGTGAAATAATAGATTATCGCATGTTATTTAAATAAATAATTTATATTTAGGCAATCAATTTAAATTGAAAATGAATTAAATTATAATTTTTTTGTATATGTATTAATTTAGAATAAAATATTATCGTAATCATTTTCTTTATAGTGTCAACAACTTTAAGGATATTTCAGTCATTTTAACAGAAACAAGTGCTTACCAGCACTTATTTACCAAACACTTCAACAATTTTTTTTAAGTTCCAGCACTTTTATCCAAACACTTAACTGCTTATTTATAAAACAAACTCCAGCACTTAAAAGTGCTTTTAAGCACTTATACTTAAAAGCCATTTTTTTTAAGCCAATCCAAACGGGCTCTAAATACACATTAATTGAACAAGTCAATGAGTATATTTTTTTATCAAATTCCATCTGTATTTTCCTATTGTGCAAGACTATTAAGTCATTAAATGAAAAGTATAATTATATTATTTATTTATTTTTGCTATGTAATTGTTTGTATCATAAATAAAGTTTGCTCGAAATTGCATTATAAGTCATTATTGAGTTATTGAATTCACGTTGTCTCTTTTCTTTTATCTTTGAAAATACTTATATTTATTCATATATATATTTTTGTATGTCAACCTATGAGAAGCAAATATGAATATTCCACAAAGCAAACTTGGATCAAAGTTCAATTGTAAAAATATTTGTTTAGTTGATTCATGTACGACACATACAATATTCAAAGAGAAGAAATATTTCTCTCATTTAAGTATGTGTAAGACAGACGTTACTATAATTTATGGTAGTAGTAAATTAATTAAAGGCTCTGGAAGAGCTACTATAACTCTGCCTAAGGGAACAATACTTATCATAGAGAATGCAATGTTCTCCTCCAAGTCCAAGAGGAACTTGTTGAGTTTTAAAGATATCCGCAGAAATGGATATCATATTGAGACAATAGATGAGAATAATCTTGAATATCTCATCATTACCAAAAATGTCTCTGGCCAGAAAAGGGCTATTGAGAAGTTCCCATCTTTGTCTTGTGGCCTGTATTGGACAAGAATTAGTGCAATTGAGGCACATTCTATTGTAAACCAAAAGGTTACTGATTCCAATACTTTTGTACTTTGGNTTATCAAGGCAAGTTAATTATTAGACCATCACCAACAAAAGTTCGAATTGAGTTCCCTGCGTTTTTGGAACGTATACAAGGGGACCTTTGTAGACCTATTCACCCACCTAGTGGGTCGTTTAGATATTTTATGGTCTTAATAGACGCATCTTCTAGATGGTCCTATGTATGCCTATTGTCATCTCGCAACCTTGCGTTTGCAAAATTAATGGCACAAATAATTCGATTACAGGCACAATTTTTCGATAATCCAATTAAGTCTATTAGACTTGATACTGCTGTTGAGTTTTCATCCCAAGCATTTAGTGATTATTGCTTATCAATTGGGATAAATATGGAACATCCTGTAGCTCATGTTCAAACTCAAAATGGTCTTGCAGAGTCTTTAATTAAACGTCTGCAATTGATAGCAAGACTGTTACTCATGAAAATGAGGCTGCCCACTTCTATTTGGGGTTACGCCATTTTGCATGCAGCAATGCTAGTTCGTCTCAGACCGAAAAATTATCATAAATATTCCCCGTTGTAATTAGTTTTGGGTTATGAACCTAATATATCCCATTTAAGAATTTTTGGATACGCAGTATATGTGCATGTAGCACCACCATATCGCACCAAAATGGGTCTACAAAGAAGGTTAGGAATATATGTTGGATTTGAATCGCCCTCCATAATTCGCTACCTCGAAACATTAATGGGGGATTTGCTTACTGCACGATTTGCAGACTGTCGATTCGATGAGACACTTTTTCCAAAATTAGGGGGAGAAGTTGGTGAAACCAAACGGAAAATTTTGTGGAAAAATCCATCATTATCTCATCTTGATCCACGTGCCTCTATTTATGAAAAAGAGGTGCAAAAGATTATTCATTTGCAAAGAATAGCAAATCAAATGCCAGATGCATTTACGGATATGAAAAGGATAACAAAATCACACATCCCTGCGGAGAATGTTCTAATCCGTATTGATGTCCCTATTGGACAATCTTCTAGTGTCATAGTTAATGAGTCGAAAACACGCCTAAAACGTGGCAGACCATTGGATTCCAAAGATCGAAATCCTAGAAAAGGGAAAACAAATAATCAAAATGACACTACGAAAGAATCTCATGAAGAAATCCACGATTTAATAAATTCTGAGATTCATAAGGAATCTACTGAGCCCGAGACTCAAGAAAATAAGGAACTATCAATAAATCTAATCGATATTGAGACAAATTTGAATCAAGTGGATATAGTGGTGGATTACGTCTTTGCATATAATGTTGCATCTAGCATTATGCAAGAAAGTGAGGATATTGAACCTCAATATGTTGGAGAATGTCGACAAAGACTTGATTGGCCAAAATAGCAAGAAGCAATCCAATCAGAGTTGAATTCACTTGCAAAACGTGAAGTTTTTGGGCTTGTAGTCCAAACACCTAATGGTGTTAAGCCTGTTGGCTATAAATGGGTCTTTGTACGCAAGGGAAATGAGAAAAATGAGGTACAAAGATATAAGGGACGCCTTGTTACACAAGGATTTACACAAAGGCCTGGTGTCGATTATGAAGAGACATATTCACCCATTATGGATGCTACAACGTTCTGTTATCTCATTAGTTTTGATGTCAATGAAAAGCTTGACATGCATTTAATGGATGTGGTTACTGCCTACATTTATGGCTCACTTGATAATGAGATATACATGAAAATTCCCGATAGATTTAAAATGCCAAACGCACATAATTCAAAGTCTCGAAAAATATTTTCAATCAAATTGCAAAGATCTTTGTACGGTCTAAAGCAAACCGGACGAATGTGGTATAATCGTCTTAGTGAGTATTTATTAAAGGAAGGCTATATAAATGATGTCATTTGCCCATGTGTTTTTATAAAGAAAACAACATCGGAATTTGTTGTACTTGCTGTATATGTTGATGACATAAACCTTATTGAAACTCCTATAGAACTCCAAAAGACAATTGATTATATAAAGAAGGAATTCGAGATTAAAGATCTCGGAAAGACAAAATTATGTCTTGGTTTGCAAATTGAACATTTGGCAAGCAGAATTTTTGTTCATCAATCTACCGACATAGAAAAGGTATTGAAACGGATTTATATGGATGGAGCACATCCATTAAGTACTCCGATGGTTGTTCGATCACTTGATGTGAATAAGGATCCATCCCGACATCAAGAAGAGAATGAAGAGCTACTTGGTCCTGAAATACCATATCTTAGTGCAATTGGTGCACTAATGTATATTGCTAATACAACAAGGCCCGACATAACTTTTTCAGTTAATGTCTTAGCAAGATATAGCTCTGCTCCTACAAGGAGACATTGGAATGGAATCAAACACATATTGCGGTATCTAAAAAAGACACACCGATATGGGCTTATTTTATGGCAACAATTGCAGTCCCGATCTTGTTGGTTATGCTGATGCTGGGTATTTATTCGATCCACACAAGGTTCGATCTCAAACAGGTTATGTGTTTACCTGTGGAGGCACTGCCATATCTTGACAATCGACTAAGAAATCAATTGTGGCTACTTCATCTAATTGTTATTCATGAAGCAAGTCGAGAATGTGTGTGGTTGAGGTCTATAATACATCTTATTCGAGACACATGTGGTTTGAAATGTGATAAGTTACCCACAATTTTGTATGAAGATAATGCAGCATGCATAGCTCAATTGAAGGGAGGATTCATAAAAGGAGATAAGACAAAACACATTTCACCAAAGTTGTTTTTCACACATGATCTTTAAAAGAATGGTGATATTAATGTGCAATAAATTCGTTCAAGTGATAATATGACTGATTTGTTCACCAAGTCTCTATAGATGTCAACCTTCAAGAAGCTAGTGTACAAGACTGGGATGCGAAGGCTCAAGGATGTGAATTGATGTTCTCATAAGGGGGAGTTGATGCACGTTGCACTCTTTTTCCCTTACAAGGTTTTATCTCACTGGGTTTTCCTTGCAAGGTTTTTAATGAGGCAACCAATAGACACATTTCTAAATATGTGTACTCTTTTTCTTTTTCTAGAATTTTTTCCCATTGGGTTTTCTTTTAGTTAAGGTTTTAAAGAGGCACATTATCTGTTGAATAGACATTCGGGGGGAGTGTTATAAATAAAATTTTATTTATTGTGAATGTCCATATTTAGAGAGATTCTAGGATTTATTACTTGGTGGCTAAGTCAACCTCTCCCTATAAATAGAGGGTTCTATTCCATTGTAATTCATCCCAAAAATCAATAAGAATTCTCTCCCTCTACTTTTCTCTGCAATACTCTTCTTCTTCTTTTATTGTTTATAATAACAAACAAAATTCTAACTTTTTTACACCAATTAAGATCGTGTTCGATCATTCTATAGGATTAGCATGAATATTTACTGTTGGATTGAGTTGGGCGAGTTGGGTTATGGCCTATATTATTTAATTTATCTCAATCCAGCTCATCTTAATCCAAATAAATTTTGGACTGGGTTGGACAATAACTCATTTATTGATGTAACCTATTTTGATCCGCTCAACTCGCTCATTTGCCACCCCAATCAAAACCTGTTGTGCCATAGTGTCAATGAATGATTGCTCATCAATCTGTGCATTAAAAAGGTTTGATGCACTACCCAGTCCATGTTTAATAGTGTCAACCATTTTAGGACACTCCATAACAACAAATTTAAGGATGGTAGATCTATTGTGAATGCCTCTGTACAAAGCCGTTCCACATTTTTGGTTTCTGTAATTCTCAGGCTTTTCAACTCGGGGAGCACAATCATTGTGTCTTTTTCCTCTTTCCTTTCGCTTATTTCATTGCTTATGAATTCAACCATATCTCATTTTTTGTCAATACTTCGAGCTGTCATAACATAAACTATATTTTGTTAGTATACATTATTTGTTAAATAATTTTAGAGAAAATAAAATAACTTATAAACGAAATATAAGTTAATTCGAGCCAACTGAATTTACAGTATTTTCTTAAGGAATTTAACCCCCTCCTAGTACCCAAAGTTGTGGATTATTTTCTCCCAAAATAGAATAAATTATACACCGGTGTAGTGGTGCTTCAAACCCTAATGTTTCAGCGAACACAAAGATCGGTAGCAAATTACACTTACTGTTGCTTTCTTTGAAATTAAAACAATGCAGAAGAAATGAGGAGAACTCAGAAAATCGTATCGAAAATCTGAGAGAATGAAGTTGTATTTATAGCCAATGTTAAGCTCAAAACTGAAGAGTTGCAACTCTTCAGAATGGTTGTTTATGTAAAACGGTCATAACATAAATGTCATAACATAAATGGATATTTACGAAACAATAAATCGGGAATTGAAGAGGGAGGTTAATTTTCAGTTACAAAACCGAAAAATTGAAAACGAAGAACGGAAATTAATATTTGCTATTAACAAATAAATTTTGTCCAAAAAGTCGAAGCCGAAGCGACGACGCGAGGCTTGCCTTCTTCTTGACTCTTTAAGAGCTACAATAAGAGCAATTGCATACGTACCCATCAAATACCTTTTCATCTTCCAATATGGAACAATGTCCCTTTGTCAAGGAGGGAAACTTAATATTTACTCAATAATTTTACTTTAACTTCGTTTCTCATTCACCATCTTTTAAGTATTTAGCTTAAAATCTCAACATATTTCTCATTTTGTAGCATCTTTGTAGATGAACAGCTCTGAGGTTGGGAAATAAAACATGTCGATTTTGAATATTTGCTGACACTCCTTCTAGAAGGTGCTTCTCCAATGATTCTTTCCAATATGGCACACCCCACAATTCTGAGATTATCCAGTTGACAGATTTTGAGCAGCAAAGAATGGGAATTCTACCATCTAATAAGAGGGAATAAGCAGGCATGCTTGCCTGGATATTATAAGGGCATTTCAGTAACTTCAGCAAATAGAGTACTGGTCGTTTGGTTGGAATATGATTTATACCGGTATAAGTTATGACAGTATAAATTATATTGGGATAAGTTATGCTGGGGATTAGTTATGCTGGGATTGTTGTTTATTCATTGTTTGGTATGTTGTGTTAAGAATGACAAATTGCATAATTTCTAAGAAGAAAGTATAAGTTATACCAGTGTTAATTATTCCACCTTTTATAAGGTATAAGTTATCCCAGTGTTAAAATTAATACCGGGATAATTTATACCTGGTTTACTAACCAAACAAAGTATTAAGATGGTATTAAATTTTTATACCATCCTTATGCCTCTTATACCTCATACCAAACGACTCCTTATTGGTTAAGAAGTACAGTTATCATGAATTTTTTATGTGACTTGACCAATTTGCCCTCCCATATTTGCTGCCAAGTATGGGTCCAACTTTAATTTTCATTCCACGTGCTACGTTTATCCTTTATGAAACAGCCACTCATCTAACTATGTGGGCCCACAAATATTTCAAACCTAGCTCTCCATTCTTATTTAGGAATCGCTAAAACTCTCAAAAAGAGTAAAAATTACAAACACAAGTATACATTTTCATAAAGTTTTTACACTGAATAATTACACCGAAAAATAACATGCCTAAATATTACTCCCTCTAGTCAGTTTTATTGATTTTTTGGTTATTTTTACACATATTGAGAAATTCATGTTCAAGCATTAACTAACAATAAAATTAACTGTATTAATCTTAATTTATTCATTAAAAGTATAACAAACACTACTAAACTCTTTACTCCAAGGGAAACTTTCAAAAAAATAATTAATTCGTTTTTAATATTTTTAAAAAAAGCCAAAAGATTTTAAACTAAATTTAACGCATGTGTTACTTTTGCTACGTTATCGTTCAACTTTAGCCATTGTTTATTTTTAGTGGCCATTTGGATAATTTGATTTGACTGAAATTAAAAGGGAAAAAAGTTCATGAAGTTGTATTATTTCTTCTATATTGTACTTTAATAAAATTGAAGATTATAATTATTTTATTTGATACATTCTAAGAAGTATTAAAATTTTCACCTTAATTTTTATAATAAAAGTTCAGTATTGAATATTGTTGGTCATGTTTTTGCAAATATTAGATTTTAGTATTCAAATATTATTTATGGATGGTGTAGATTAGTATTCTACTTCTAATATGTATTAAGAAAGTTTTTTAATATATTTTATGATAAGATTTTCTACTTCTAAATCTAATATAGTAGAAAGTAGAATGCATATACAAATCGTGAGACCCACTTTTCCTTAAAAGTTGCATGTGTCATACTTCAAATACAAATAATTTTTGGTATCTAATTCATGCCGACCATAGAAACGGAAGAGGAAAATCTATTAGATATTTAAATTTTATGCTATCAAGAACTAATACATTTTTAAATAAATATATTATATATGCTAAGTTGAAGTTTAACTGCACCATGTAAGTTAATAATTAATATTCATATTCATCTAAAAATTTTACATTATGAATTCATGAAGAAAGTAAATGCAATATAACAATTTACAATTTAAGTAGTCGCCGATGCTTCCAAACAGTAAAAATATTTTGAATGACAACTCTTTCATTTGAAGGCATGTGCATACCTTTTTTTTCTAACAAAAGTATGATTGACTAAATATATAAGTTAATTACTCTGAGATTTTACATTAATTTATGACTTTAAATTAATTTCCAATTTAACTTTTACGATATTATGTCTAACATATTAAACCTTATACTGTCATGAATTTATTTGTTTAAAAAGCGAATATTTAAGTCAATTGCTAATTTAGTTATTAATTTAATTTATATTTGCTATTCAACCTAAAGTCAATGGATCGGATCACTAGAATACTTGTGTTATGAAAACAAAAACAACAAATAATAATATTTTAAGTTAGTTACTTTTTTAATTGCAATTTACTAGCACTTGAAACTGATTTGATTATTCTACAGAAATAAGAAATGATGCAAATTTGTGTTGATGTTCCCTCAATAAATATATCTTACACACAGTTATTATTATAGCTATCTTTAACACTATGCCCAAATTTTAAAACTAACAACTTTATCTTAAATTTAAGCTGAAATTATTCGATCCCCAATTAGTATATAATATTTAATCTAGAGAAAGTTCTGAATACTGAAAAAACAAATCACAAATTCATAAAAACCCGAATATTGATACAATTGTGATACAATTATCATACAATCTTAAAACAATTCTGGAAGCTAAGTTCTTCTTTTTTTGAGTTTCAATCTAAACTTTTACCTTAAAACAAATCTAAACTTAACCAATCTCCCTCAAAATTGAGATATAAACTCCAAGGTATATTCTCAATCGTTTGCAAGAACACACAATCTAAAAAAATCACAAATTTGTAAAATTCAAAGCTTTTAAATAGTTGCCAATGGAGAATACTTTGTTGCTACAATCTATATCTATACTATATTAAAAGCACAAAGGCCCTTAGCGAAATGTCGTTCGTCTTTTTTACCCTTTAAAAATAAATTTTGCATTGGACAAAATTATAATTATTATTTTCCGAAAATTTTGGGCTTTAATTATTTCCTATATTTTTAGGACTTAAGATTTTTCTTATATTCTTTCCTTATTTGAATACAATTTAAGACTCTAAAAAGATATGGGGCTAATTATTACTTGGGATTATTTGAAAATCACTTAGAGTCTGTTTGGAAAGCCACCATATAATTGGAATTGGTGTAATTACTAGGGTAGTAATTATACAGCCTAGTAATTACTCAATTGTGTAATTATGATAACCTGTTTGTTTGTCATAGTGTAATTACAAGTTTACTGTTTGGTTGCACAAGTGTAATTACACAGTTAGATTAAATTTTAAATTAAGTAATTATCAAAACTTAAAAGTTAATATAATAAATATATGGCTATAAATTTTTATAAGTATAAATAATATTATATTTGGTATTTAAGATGTATATTTTTCGTGAATATACATTAATAAGTAATCATATATTTATAACTAATATTGTAAAAATAATTTATCTATATATTTTAAATTAATAATATTTAGTTTAGATACATACAAAAATTAAAAATATACGTTTTTGTAAGCATCATGGAATTCATATTTGATAAAATAAATTAATATTTATAAATATAATGTCATAACACTATTCAAATGTTTGACAAAACTGATCTATCAATTTTAACTAAAAAATGAACAACATACGACGTGAGTCAATACTACTAAAACAAGTAAATTAGAACCATGAATGTAACACAATTTCAAAATTCAAAAAAAAAATTATTTAGCATATGTCAAATTCCAACATAATAATAGTAAGTTCTACTATAATTTTAGATTAGGAAACATAATAAGTTTATAATCACATTCAACAATGAAATTTCACTTTAATTACATCACTCATTATATGATAAGTTTGTAAATGACTCATTATTTATAATATTTGGAGGTGAAGTTTAAAAAAATATAATAATATAATAATAAAATAAATAAAAATAAAATATAAGCAATTACATGAAATAACAAGAAATAAAGGAAGAGAAATAAAAGATAAATAATGTACAAAGAAAAATATATTTTATAATTTTAAAAGAAATTAAAAAGTAAAATAAAATTTTAAAAATTAAAACAATAGAAATAAAAAGTTATAAAGAAAATAAATTAAAATAAAAATAAAAAGGAAAGAAAATAAAAAATAACATTGTAATTACACAGTGTAATTACCACCAATTATCACCTCCCCCTTGAGAATTGGAGAGTGTAATTACACCCCTCCAATTACACTCAATTCCATGCAGACCAAGTAATTACTTGGCAAACAAACATGCCAAACTGTGTAATTACATCCAATTACACCCAAATCTAATTCCTAAGTGGCTTTCCAAACATGCTCTTATTAATTTGGACGGTTGTAAGATTGCTAAATTGAGTTTTAGCTATTACGTAAAATTATTTTAAGTTTTATTTATTTATTTTGACGATACCTAAAATTTTTGTTAGAAGACCTAATATTTAGGACTACTTTTTCTTTCCCTATATAAACTGTACTCTTTCAAGTTTCAAGCATCACAAAAGGTGACATGATATTTAAACACTAAAGTTTTCACAAATCTTAGATATACTAATATTTAAAATTTTGAAGTTAATTGTGAATTTTCACTTTACGTTTTCAAGAACTTAACCCTATACAATCGAAATTTTATTTATTGTAGAAAGAAGTTCGTTGTTAATTCATTGTGTTAAAAATAAACTCATCTCAAAACAAATAGATTTTTTTTATAATATGTATTTAGCGACAAATTTTTACTATTTAGCTACAAATTTGGTTTGTCGCTATTTTTTTTTATAGTTGACCTAGAATACTCAACTTCGTTTTGTACGACATTCTGAGCTTTTAAAATTATCTAGATTGTTTTCATGCTTAGCAACATCATTCACTACTTTGTTGTCTATTTATAATTAATATTTGAAAATTTAAAAAATTATTAAACTTTTATCATATAACTCAAATAAATTATTTAATACTCCCTTCGTTTCAATTCAAATGACATATTTTTCTTATTAGTATGTTTCAAAAAGAATGACACATTTCTATATTTAGAATCAATTCAACTTTGAACTTTTTATTTTACCTACTTTATTCTTATTGAAAAACTTTTATAGCTACATAAATATTACGGTCTCACAAAACTTTTGTCCCTTAAGCTTTTAGAACCATATGTTTCGAAAGTCTTCTTTTTTTCTTCTTTAAACTTTGTGCCAAGTCAAACTATATCATCTAAATTGAAAAGATAGGGTAGTATTTATAAATTTTTTAAATTTTACATTCATTGAATAGGGTACCCTTAGCGAAATACCTTTTGCTTTTTTACCTTTAAAAGATGGATCTATGTGTTTATTTTAATGGAGAATAAAATAAGCTAATGTATCCTCTTTGTCTTTGTTCTTTCTCCAAATTTTTATGTAGAGAAAATGTGATCTACCTTTCTTGCATCTTACACCTTCATGTAACAAATATATATAGAAATAACCGATATTCATCTTTAGGGTGTTTGGTTAAAGGTATCACTGATGGTATAAAAATTTATGTTCTCATATTCTTGTGCTTTTCATTTTGTATTGTGATGATTGAGAAGTTCTATGGTAGAGTTTTTTTCTTGATTATATTAAGTTAGCTAAATACAATTACCGATCAACAATCATCATTTTAAAAAACTTACACGGAGTTCTTTAAATTTTTATTCTATAATATATTTTTTGTAACTCTTAAAAATTTTATACTCATTAAGATAGGGTACACACGCAACGCGTGTATCTTAAGACTAGTATTAGAAATAATGTTCATGAAATTGTGTGAAGAGGGAGAGATTTGGGCTGATTTGTATGGAAGATTAAGAATTGTTTTTGAAAATGGAATGAAAACATGATTTAGGGGCTTTGTATCACTGATATATATATAAGGAGTGTTTGGGGGGG
>MU784360.1:3036-36482 GCA_026770625.1 Nicotiana glauca
AAGTATGCAAGTTATAAAAATGCGTGGCACTTGTGAGTCATGCTTGAGGTTGAATTACTATGAATGGGTGCCTAAGTGTCGGCATGTGATGTTACAAGAAATTGTTTGATAAAAAGGTTGTCAATATGTGAAATGTATGTTAATTGCTCGAGGATGATCAATGGTTTAAGTGTGGGGTGTTGATCATAGGCTAAAAACTCGTATTTTAGTCGTTGTAACAATACTTTAATTACTGCATTTTACAAATGTTTGAGCTTAAATAATTATGAATTATACTAAATTCATGATTTATGCCTTGCAGGAAGAGTTTCCAACTTAAGGATTTATTCGGAATGAAATTGAGTAATTTGAGGCTTTGAAGTCTGAGTAAAAGCTAAATAAATCAAGTTGGAATCAAGTTGAGTAAAATGCCCATAACTTTTTGCTCAGAATTCCGTTTGGGCTCCATAATATATTGATGGAAAGCTATTTAAAAGGGCTACAACTTTCTTTTTTGCATTTTACCGAATTTCCATTAGCGCGGGCATTAGCGCGCCTGCGCTAGTTTAGCGCGGGTTGAGGCAAAAGGAAACTCCATTAGTGCGGGCATAAGCGCGGGTTTAGCGCGCCCGCGCTAATCCAGTCCGGAAAATCAATTATTAAGGGGTAAAATTATCAATATGAAAGATATCCACTCAACTAACATGAATTAAAGCTCCATTATTGAGGGGGGATCAGATTTTGTGCAAGGAGAGGAGGATCTTGAGAGAAAAGCCATTGAAGACCAATCTTGGAGCTAACAAAGGAGGAGAAATATATAATCTTGGAGCAAGAATTAAAAGAGTTCTTCTAAACTTTCTCTTGGTTACTTGTTCATATTATGTGTAAGATTATTATTGTTGAGATTTGTATGAACATGATTGGCTAAAACATCTATTATTCTGGGGTTGTGATGTAGCCATAAATATTGTGGTTTGAAATTAAGTAGATCTTGATTATAATTCATTCGGATATGGTTGTTTCTTTGATTCTATGTTTAATTGCTTAATTGTTTGGCCAGCAGTTAAGTTCTATTTACTATCTATGCTATGCTTGGAAAAGCCATGTTTAGATTAGAGAAGAATTAAAGAGAGCATGATCTTAACCCTCAAGGGGAGCGGATTTGTGGTTAGGATAGGAATATACCTAATCACCTTGCTTAATTAAATGCCGTGATTTTACTGGGTTTTTAATAGATTAATTTCATATGAATATAGACGTTGATCTATTAAGAATAGGTGATTAGTACTTCGGAAAAAGGCTATGAGAGCATTTATCGACTAATTAACAACCATGAGTGAATTATATGAAAGGGATAGTTAGTTAAAACACAATACAATTGGTGAATAAATTACAACCCTGGAATATTTATCTCTATTAATTGCACACAACAATCAACTTGATACTTGATAATTTAGTTGTTATTTAAGATTATAATTAGTATAATTAAACATCTTGAATTCGAATTTGGCTTGATGGAATAACAATATTGGTGTATTGGTGAGTAGTTGATATAAGTTTCTGTGGGTTCGACACTCAACTTATCACTTTATTACTTGTACGACCACGTATACTTGCGTGTGCGTTTGGGACCAACAAGTTTTGACAAAGACTGATTCAAAATAATAGTGCAAATAGACACAATGACACAATTTAAAAGTGAGAAGGAATAGTATTCAACATAAAATGCTGCTTTAGGGGGGAAAGAAAGAATGTAACTTTTTGAATGTCGTGGCCAACATTATTGATGACATGCATTTTCGATTGAGTAGCCAAGTATATCCAACTAATCCATCCTTTCTTCTTGTTATTCTTTTTCGTGTTTGAAGTTAGCCTCTATGTGCCAAACATTTTTATTAAATCACACCTCACATTCGACCAGTAGTGCCCCAAAAGATTTTCACTAGCCAGCCTCCCTCATTTATTTATCTCTACTTACCATCGCCTTACAGTGCCTGTGAGGGTTTTCACCAATAAGACTCACTCATTTTTATTTATTATCTTTTTTTTGCGCAAGATACTTGACACAGTTCTATACCGTCTGAAAACTGTTGTTTATTGTGTGCTTCCCTTGGCATTCTTAAACACTAATTGGGAGGTTTTATTTTGAAGGCTTTTTGATAGTGCTAGAAAGAAAAGTATCATTAATTCTCCAAATAGACTCAAGATGATAGGGTTGTTTATTTACAATCTTGGAATAAACTTTTCATAAAAACATAAAAAATAAAAATAAAAATCTACTCCAGTTTCAAATACTGGGGAGTTTTTATTTTTTAGTTTGGTTAGACTGAACCCTAGTGTAGAGCTGCCTATGTATCCTTTAAAGGAATCAAGTCAAACATAGTTCAAATTAACACGAAAGATTTCTTTGTTGTTTTTCTTTTCTTTTTTTAATTTTTTTCTCTTCTTTTTTATTTATAATAAAATTGTCGTAGCTCCTATTGTTTAGTGGCTTGCATCTTCGATTATCTTTTTTTTGGACTATATACTTGATTCCAAAAGAGGGGGTCAAAGAAAAATAAAACATGGTCAAAGGGGTTAAAAAGGGTATAAAGTTTGGGTATCAGAAAAAGGTCTCCTAGCCTCAAGAATGCCAAACATTATATCTCTTCTCAGGTTCGGCAATGGTGGACATGACTTTCTTCTTGGTTTTGTCAGTTGTATAGTTCTGTAGTCAATATCTTATTCGCAACAAATGACTTTTGACAATTTGGAGCCACCTTTTCTTGGTCCTTGTCCTGATGTAGAAGGGTACATTTCATTACCAGCTAATCATTTTAAATTCCCCGGACTGCACTTTCTTTGGCGATTTGGGTCATCTTCCCTGATATGATTAGATTATGTAGACCGTGACCCAAATCCTTTCACTGATTAGTATGTCCAAACTTCAAAACTTTCAGTTATCCTTAAGCCAGTATTCATGATATGTTTGGGATAAATCTCTTCAACCTAGGATACGACAATTTCGGTCTATGTGATCTTGACACAAGCTTATCATCAAATATTTTCAACCTCTTACTTGTACTCCACTTGTTTTTCCTCTATTCAATTGGACAAGCTTTCTAAAATCTACCCGAAAACTCGGCAAGCATGTCATTTCACTAAAATTGGCATGAAAAGATATACATGCAAGAATAACTAAACACAATGGATTAAAATAACACAAATAAGAAGAGAGAAAAAAAACTGCATTTCATTGATTAAAGGATACAGAAGTTTGATGACATGACAAACAAACAACATCAATATCACAACCTTGAAATAATTCGGATGATAGAAATTTTGACAAAATAATTTACCAAGACTCCTTCCCGTCAAGGAAGGGAGTGACTTTACAATTATCAAACTCAATATCTTAGCTACGAATTTGCACACCAACATTAAACAGGACCTTCATTTTGATTGCTTTCCATCCAGTGGACATGTTCTTTACATTTTTCAGCAAACAGTCCCCTATTCTTTGTCATTGTAAATTATCCGAACATTGTGTGCTTTGTCATGACGTTTAGGGTGCCATTTTCTTGGACCACGAGCTTCCCTTCTTGAATCATCATTTCAATTTCCTTTTTCAAGGCCCGACAATCCGCAGTGCTATACATCTAGACATTAGAATGGTACATGCACTGTGCAACAGGGTTAAAAACTTTTTCATACATGTCAGGGACATACCCTTAAAGTAGCTCAATCATGCAATAACGTTTCAACCTTTCAAACAAACTTGTGTAGGATTCTACGATTGGCGTGAAATTGTCCCTCCACTTATGTTCCCTTTCATACTGTTTTTTTATGAGCGTTGTAGGGTGATTGAGAGTTATGATGTCGCAGATGAAGGTATATTAAAGTTAGGGTCCGCATACGTTGGCAATTGGATAGTTTTTCACAAGACTGAGCTGCATATTGTGGAGCAACTGAGTATTATGGATCTGGGGGGTGAGATGCTCTTTGTCTGGCCTCGTTTTGCCCGTGATGCCATCATGGCCTCCTCATCTTTCTTCTTTTGGTTAACATGGCTATTCAGCCTATTCTGGATTTATTTAGTGTCCACTTTGAGAGCTGATTAACTTATAATTCGGCCAGTATTGAGGTTGTTCTCGACCATTTCTCTTATCATGATTGCATCAACAAAAGCTTTGCCCATTACAGCCATCATATTTTGAAAATAATCAGGATCCTGGGCCTGAAAGAACATAGTGATTAACTCATGGTCATCCATGGGTTGTTTAACTATAGATGCTTTCTCTTTCCACCTAACGTCATACTCCATAAAGCTTTCAGTCGGTTTTTCCTTCATATTAGACAGGGAATTGCGATCTGCCTCAATATCGTGTTGTACTGAAATTGTTTTCGAAGGTCTGGGACATGTAGTCCCAAACATGCCATTGAGAGAGATCTTGGTTAATGAACCATTCAAATTAATCCATCAGCAACTATTCTTTTCCTCCTGCGCCCCTCAGCTGGTTGCAATACCTTTTCAAGTGGGTGATAGGGTCGTCATATCAATCATATTTCTGAAATTTTGGTGTCTATAACACTAGGGTAAATGGATGTGAGGAAACATGCAGAGATCACTAAATGAGACATTTTTGTGACCACCTAGTCCTTATATGTTTTTTATGTTCTGCTTAAGACGTTTCATTTTCCTGACCATCTTATTTGGCCCTTCTGTCTTTAGAGCCTTTTCATTTTCTGCAAGTAACACATACTTTGGGTTCTGATTATGTGAAGCCGAACCTTTAAAAACCATATATGGAGAGTAGTATTGGCCATCCTAAGCATGACATAGTGGCTGGATGTTTGGCCACATCACAGGATTTGGTGGCAGCATTGTACACACAGGCGGAGCAGACACGATGAGAGGTGTGTTCCTAACTGGTACGGTAGGAGGCTGCACATTAGAGGTACCAGGGATGGTATGGAAGCTATAGTTTGGCACATACCCTGGTGGTAGAATGTGATCGCTCATTGCAGGGTGCGGTAGTTACTAGCCTGAGGTATGGTGGATGTTCCCCCAGAGGGACCCCGAGGTAGAGGCTGGGGAATGTTATCAGACATATATGAGATAGGATGACATGGGATAACCCCCGGGTATATGTGTGGTAAGGTTATTCAGTGATTGGTTGGCTTTTAGAACAGCTCCGGGAATGTTCGAGGACGAACGTGTGTTTAAGTGGGGGAGGATGTAACGACCCGACCGGTCACTTTGAGCTTTTGCACATCGATCGCCAGTTCTCAGGCATGACTTGCGCTATGTTCTGTAATATGACTAATGTAGATCGTTTGTTTTGGTTTTCAGGAAAATTTGTAATGAATTTGAAAGAACAGTTTCAGTTAAAAGCTTTAAATTTGAAAGGTTTGACTGAGAGTTGACGTATTTGTATATGAGCTCGTATCGGAGATTTTATGATTTTGTTAGATTTGTTAAATGATTTGTGACTTAGGAGTGTGATCAGAAGTGATTTTGGAGATTCAGTGTAGAATTACGCTTGAATTGGCGAAGTTAGTATTTTGGCGAATTCCGGTTGATAGGTGAGATTTTGATCCGAGGGACGGAATGGAAATTCGAGAGTTTTTATAGCTTCTTTATGTCATTTGTGATGAGTGTGCAAAATTTTAGTTCATTCTGACATCGTTTGGTCGGGTTTTTGATCGAAAGTGTATTTCGGAAGTTTTTGGAAATTTAGGCTTGAATTCTATGAGTTTTGAGTAATTTGATGTTGTTTGAGGTGTTTTGTTGATTGGAACAAGTTTGATTAATGTTATGGATTATGTTAGTATGTGTGGTTGAGGTACCGAGGGCCTCGGGTGAGTTTCGGGTGGTCAATCCGACAACTTTGTGCCTTAAAAGATAAAAGAAAAATTGCAGGTTCAGAGTTGCAGGATTTTTATTCTCTACGATCGCATAAGAGCTCTTGCGATAACACAGAAGGATTTGTGGGGGGTTGTTCTTTTGTTCACTGCATTCGCACAGTATAGGTTGCGATCGCATAGCTTGGGGAATTTGTTCTTCGCGAATGCGGAGGGTTAACCACGATCGCATAGAGTGTTTAGGCAGTGCATTGCGATAACATGTCATTTGTTGCGTTATCATAGAGTTAATTTGGAGCTGAGAATTTTTGTGCTTTGCGATCGCGAGGGTTTTCCCACGATCGCATAGAAGGAATTACTGTAGCTGGGCAGAATATTTTAAAGTCATCTTGGTCGTGATTTTGGGTCTATTTTCACCCATGGGTTCTCGTTTTTGGAGATTTTTGAATGAAATTAAAGAGGGATTCAAGGGGAATCGACTTAAGGTAAGACTCTTTGTCTTAAAACTCACTTACATTATGAAATAGACCTAGAAATTCATGGAAATTTAAGCCTAAAATTGATGAACTAGGGCTTGAGATTATTAAATTTGATTTGGGAATTTGAGGGAACATTTGAGGTCAGATATGAGAACTTTTGGTATGTATGAACTCGTG
This sequence comes from Nicotiana glauca, assembly GCA_026770625.1. Taxonomy (NCBI): domain Eukaryota; kingdom Viridiplantae; phylum Streptophyta; class Magnoliopsida; order Solanales; family Solanaceae; genus Nicotiana; species Nicotiana glauca. The sequence goes on from MU784360.1 coordinate 9,516, forward strand.
AGGAGATAAGGAATCTATTGATTTGAAAATTTTTGAGTTTTGAGAAGTGGGATTTTTGACTCGTGTTTTGGTAATTTTGGAATTTGTGCCCGTTATTGTTTGTTTTCGCTTGGGCTTTGTTCCCTTAGCATATTGTGTTGTATTCGCTCTGATTGTGGATAGATTCGACGTGCATGGAGGCTGATTTGAGGGGCAAAGGCATCGTAGGCTAGAGATATCACCTTTTCGAGGTGAGTAATGATTGTAAATGATGTCCCGAGGGTTTGAAACCTCGGATTGCAAAACGTAGTGTTATATTGAGGTGAAACACACGCTTATTGACGATTGGGGGGTTATTTACTATTTGGGATTGTGACTTGGTGCATCCCTAATGATGTTTTTACTGCGTATTTGACTGAGGTATGTTTTTTATCAACATGATTTGAGCTTATTGCCATATTTTGGGCTTCATGCCGACTATTTGATACTTTGTGGACTTTTATCACTGTTTCTTCGCTATTTTGATATATTACTTGAGCTCAGTCCTATCGATTATTACTGTTTTTAATAACTGAGCCACTTTTAATTAAATTCTGAGATTTAAAAGATATTTCCAATCTTGTTTGGGCTGAGTACTACTGTCTTACTGATGCCCGAGAGGCTTGTGATGATTTTTGGACTGAGTGAGGACGAGGGCCATATGTGAGGATATGCTGAGTGATATGAGGTCGAGGGCCTGAGAAACATTTATATGCCACAAGGTGGCTTGAGTGATGTGAGGAGGCTTTCAGACCTTGTGAGTGATGTGAGGTGGTTTCCAGGCCTTGTAAGTGATGCGAGGAGGCTTTCAGGCCTTATGAGTGATGTGAGAAGGCTTTCAGGCCTTATATTCTTATAGCGCTTGGGCCATAAGGGGCCCCTGCAGAGTCTGCTCACCCACAGTGAGCGCGAGTACCCATTATGCTAAGTGATTGATACTGAGCTTGAGGGGATGATTTGAGTGTTTCTAAAAGTGAGCCCGAGGGGTTGATATGAGTGACTGTGAGGTAGCCTGAGGGGCTGGTACTGTTTTGAGATATTACCCGAGGGGCGAGCTTTTATATGCTCATTTTGCATACTTACTTGTCTTTTACTTGTTATATTGTGGTATTTGTGCCCGAGGGGCAGATTTTTGTGTATATCGACACTAATTGCTCTCAAATTATTTCGCAGCTGTTAAAAAGACTATTTTCAAAAGAGGTTTAAACTGAGCCAAGAGGTTTTCTAAAGATTTTCATAGTTTACTATTTTCTCAAAGGATTATACCCTGCTTCTGTACAGCATGTTGGTGGCTTTATGTGATTTCATACTGCTCAGTTGTTATTTACCTTTATTACTCATTGAGTTAGAGTACTAACTTTACTCCCTGCACCTCGTGTGAAGATGTAGGTAATTATTCACCCGGTAGCGGGTCTTGGCTGATTGAAGGTAGAGCTATAGGCGTTTAGCGAGGTGACTGCCAGCGTTCGCAGCACCGTTTCTCTCCCTTTTGTTCATTATTCCTATTCCGTGTATCTATTTTAGGCCTTGTATAACTGTATCCACACTCTAATAGATGGTCGTGACTTGTGACACCCCGATTAGGGCTGTGATTGGTTGTACTTCCGCTAATTAATATCATTAAATCGTATTTGAACTATTATTGAACTGTTCAACTGCTTAAAAGTGGTGTTCTAAAATGGTCAGGTTGGCCTTGTCTTCACAAGAGGCGCCATCATGACCGGAGCGGGATTTGGGTCATGACAAGTTGGTATCAGAGCCTAGGTTACTAGGTCTCACGAGTCATGAGCAGGATTAGTAGAGTCTCATGAATCGGTACGGAGACATCTGTATTTATCCTTGAGAGGCTGCAGAACCTTTAGGAAAACTTCACATTCTTAGAATTCTTATCATGGGTCCTTTATTCAGCTTGAAATGTAACTCTTGAAATTTCTTCTACGTGTTTATATGAGCGCATGAGCACTCAGTATTATATGTGTCTTGATGGCTTGTGATTCCCCGATCGAGGGGCGAGATGTAATCTCTATGAGTTTATGTTGGGCTAGTCTAGAGGAAATGAGGCTGGATCTTTGCGTATGGCTTGAGTACTGAGGTGCTGATTGCGTGAGCAAGTGTCTTGAACTTATATGTTTGGTAATGTCCCTATAGTGGGAATGACGGCTGGATAGCTATGTGATGAGTATGTTAGTACTGCGAGGTGTTTCTATATGACTTGGAGGTGTCAAGGAAGATCTGCTGGATCATAGGTGAACTATTAAGTGTATGATTTCCATTGTGATTGGATGCGTAGCTTCGAGTTATGGGTGTGAAAATTCTTTTCGTGTCTCGTAGTTAGGGGTGAAGTAAATTTCATGTTGCGGTATGAGTTCAGACTCAGGAAGACTAAGTGGCTGTGTAATGTGTGTGACAGTGGAAGGTATTCGAAAATATTATATTGGGACGAAGCAGGTGAGTTATCTCCTGCGTAGTGTTCTGAAGTGGTGTGATCCTTATGCGTATGTTAGACAATCTCATGTGTAATTGAAGGGTACGTGTTGAAGTTTGAAATTTCGTGTCGCTTAAGAGATTGGAATTAACTATTGCAGAGATGAATGCGAGATTTGTAGAAGATTTACAGTACTGGATGATCTGTGTTTTCACAAACTTATAAATGAATTGAGTTTAATATCACTATGGTATTGTCGTATAAATAGAGTAAAAGTGTTATGAGTTCTTGAGTGTGTCTTGATCTATGGCTTCGAGCCAAGTGGGGGAGTCTACTGTGAGCAGTTGATTGCACGGTTAGGTGCTATGTTGGTTCCAGTTTGGGGCATGCGAGTGAATTAGTTATGGCTATAGTAAAGGAAAATTTTACAAAGGTTACATTATGCTTCATGGGGAGAGAAAATCACAAGATGTCTTCAGTTAATGATGGTAATGAATGCTCGGTGCATAGAGCAAGAAGTTGTTTGGTTGCATTGGGATGAGGATTCCATTTCGTTAGGTCAGGTAATTTGTAGTTTGAGTAAGAGTTAATGACTTTCGACAATGGTTCTAATGTGTTCAAGATTCTACAGGAAGCAATCGGGTATCTTAAGGTTGCGTATGTGGTTAGAAACTGTGTTTTCATAGGAAGATGTTCAGATTTGTGGTATGTCTATGTTAATTATGGAGTTCTATCTATCAGTATCAGGAAAGTAAAGGCAATAGATTCGGATTCGTAAGAAGTTCTTCAGATTAAAGTATTCAGGAATGTGATGTTTTTTAGAATATTTAAGAGAGTATTCAGTGGCTCATGGGTTCTTACAGGTATTTTGCAGCAATGCTCATGGGTTTTGATGGCATGTTTAGCTTGGTTTATTAAGAAGGATTTGGTTCTGGCAGTTTAATTTGTGCTAACGGAATTGGGAGAGCTCTTATTGATTTCTACCGTGATTGGATAGCTACATTTTCTACGAATATGAGAGGCATGGGATGTGTAATGATTTTTCTTCTAGATGGGATCAATGGAAGTTCTTAACTAGTTGAGTGCATAGATGTCTGTGGCTCGGACGGCAGATGAAAGTTTTTATGTTATCCTTGGATGGTATGGTATATGCGGTATGTTGTGGAAGATCGAGATTTGCATGTATGAGGTTTCAATTCAATTCTGAAAGGAAGTTCATAACACTCTTAGGCAGCAGGTAGCCTCAGATGATTAAGGAAATTGGATTTTTTATTTGGAAGTGATTTGACGAGAGTATAGGTTTCAGAAAAAGGGCAATGTGATTAAGTTGATGGCACTTCAGTAGTATTACGGCACTTTCGGGATTGATCGACTGCTGATATTAGAGTTGCTTATATGGCACATGGAATTTTTAGGATATCTTTTGTGGAATGAGTGGGTACTGTAGGTGCGATATGTATTCGGACAGCGGAATTCGGGATCAGGTATGGTGATTTGTGCGCTACACAGAATTGGAGACCAAAAGTTCTCATATTCAGGCTATGTTGTGATTCTAGATCGTGTGTATCAGCACTGTTTAGTGATTGGCGAGATTAAGAGGCCCGAGTGGATCTTTCTTTGCTTGGTATGTTTGATTTTGGATATGATATTGGGCTGTAGACTGGTTGTTTCCATGTTGTGTTATTCTGGACCATTACGGTAAGATGGCATTATTGGCTATGTCGGGAAATACCACGGATTGATTGGCGATTTTCTACGGATTATGTCCTATAGGGATTTTTATATTTTAATGACCCAGCAGGCGGTTGGGAAGGATTTCTCTTCCTTATTTGGGCTCTTATGATGAGTGTCAGTGCTAAGGCTCCTGATATTTATTTAGTTCCGGCGGTGAGGAATTTCTCAGAGGTGTTCTTGTGGCTGGGCATGTCGCCGGGCAAGGTTGTGGATTTTGGAATTGATTTGGTGCCTTGTATCGTGTAGTGCCGACAGAGTTATAGAATGGCATTGTATGGCTCCGAATGGCATTGTTGAGCGAGGTATTGATTCTATCGTTATTGAGCTTATCAGTGATCTGGGGAGATCTATGAGTTACCTTTCTGTGTTGCGGGATGTTATGATTTGTTGGTTATAGGCACATACAGTGCGGTTCAATTGGAGTCTTCTAGTGGAATTCAAGCGGGAAGAGTAATTGAGCGTTTCTCAATGAATGCCGTATCGGTTATGTCTTACCGGTTTGCGTGACATAGGTTATTTGTTTCACCTTGGGTTTAGTGATTTTCTTTGGTCCCTGATATCAAATTTTGTATGGCTATCAAATTTTGACCATAATGACTTGGGGTGTTTCATGTGTAATAGTGTTTGGACATGGTCGCGCATTGTAGCGAGGCTGTGTGGTGATATGACCTTTCGGGGTAGATTCATGTGTTCTATTTCTATGATGTGAGATGGGGCTCAGCTTTGTCTTATGATGGTACTGATGAGCTTGAGGTACTCCTCTTTCGTTTGGGGTCATTTTCATGATTTGAGTATATTCACTAGAGTGGTGTGTTGGATTCGAGGTGATCATTGGGATCATTAATGAATACGAACGAATTTCATTTCAGCTTGTTGGAAGGAAAATATCGAGGTTCGGCTCGCAAATCTGTTGTGGTACTAGCCAAAAAGGGAAGTGACTTCTTAAATGGTTGTCCTGAGAAATGGTTATGATTTATCACATGTTTCGTTTATCATTGGCAGTATGTGAAAGTGCTGGAATGAGACTTTAGTTGATAAGAGGTTTCCTATCGATATTCGGTTGTCATGTGCAGTTGCTGTGAATAGAAGTTATCATTTCGAGTGTTTGAGTTATGTGGTATATCATATAATTGCACCTGAGTTTGCAGGTATGGATTATTACAGGTGGCTCGGAACTATTCAAAGTATAGATGTGATGTTTTAACCTTGTGTGTGATTTCGGAAAGTGAAATGTGGTTCTATGATTTATGGGCTAGACTGGATTTTGTGATTTTAATTAAAATGTTTTATCAAACCTATATGAGATAGGGTGACGTGGGATCACCCCTGGGTATATGCATGGTAAGGTTATTCAGCGATTGGTTGGCTTTTAGAAAAGCTCCGTGTACGTTCTAGGATGAATGTATGTTTAAGTGGGGGAGGATGTAACGACCCAACCGGTCGTTTTGAACTTTTGCACTTTGATCGCCAGTTCACAGGCATGACTTTCCCCGTGTTATGTATTATGATTAATGTAGATCGTTGGTTTTGGTTTTCAGGAAAATTTGGAATGAATTTGAAAGAACAATTTAATTTGAAAGCTTTGAATTTAAAAGGTTTGACCGCGAGTTGACGTATTTGTGTTTGAGCTCGGATCAGAGTTTTGATGATTTGGTTAGCTTTGTTAGATGATTTTTGACTTAGGAGTGTGATCGGAAGTGATTTTGGAGGTCCGGTGTAGAATTAGGCTTCAATTGGCGAAGTTAGTATTTTGGCGAATTCCGGTTGATAGGTAAGATTTTGATCCGAGGGCCGGAATGGAATTCCGAGAGTTGATGTAGCTGTGTTATGTCATTTCTGATGAGTGTGCAAAATTTCAGGTCATTCGGACGTCGTTTGGTTGGGTTTTTTATCGAAAGTGTATTTCGGAAATTTTTGGGAACTTAGGCTTGAATTCGATGAGTTCGGAGTAATTTGATGTTGTTTGAGGTGTTTTGATGATTGGAACAAGTTTGATTAATGTTATGGATTATGTTGGTATGTTTGGTTTAGGTCCCGAGGGCCTCAGATAAAGTTTCGGGTGGTCAATCGGACCACTTTGTGCCTTAAAAGATAGAAGAAAAATTGCAGTTTCAGAGTTGAAGCATTTTTGTTCTCTGCGATCGCATAAGAGGTCTTGCAATCGCGTAGGATGACATGCAATCATTGAATTTGCACAATATAGTTTGCGATCGCATAGCTTGGGGAATTTGTTCTTCGGGAATGTGGAAGGTTAACCGCGATCGCATAGAGTATTTGGGCAGTGCATTGCAATTGTATGTCATTTGATGCATTCACATAGATTTAATTTGGAGATGAGAATTTTTGTGCTTCGCGATCGCAAAGGTTTTCCCATGATCGCATAGAATGAATTACTGTAGCTAGGCAGAATGTTTTAGAGTCATCTTGGTCGCGATTTTGTGTGTATTTTCACCCATGGCTGCTCTTTTTTTGGAGATTTTTGAAGGAAATTAAAGAAGGATTCAAGGTGAATCGACTTGAGGTAAGAATCTTGGTCTTAAAACTCGATTATATTGTGAAATCCACCTAGAAATTCATGGAAATTTAAGCCTAAAATTGATGAACTAGGGCTTGAGATTTTTAAATTTGATTTGTGGATTTTAGGGACCATTTAAGGTCGGATTTGAGAACTTTTGGTATGTATGAACTCGTGAAGAGATAAGGAATCTATTGATGTTAAAATTTATGAGTTTTGAGAAGTGGGCCCGGGGCTTGGGTTTTGGTAATTTCAGGATTTGTGCCTGTTATTGTGTTTCCGGTTGGGCTTTGTTTCCTTAGCATATTGTGATGTATTCGCTCTGATTGTGGATAGATTCGACATGCGTGGATGCCGATTTGAGGGGCAAAGGCATCGCAGGATAGAGATATTGCCGGCTTGAGGTGAGTAATAATTGTAAATAATGTCATGAGGGTTTGAAACCCCGGATTGCATGACGTAGTGCTATATTGAGGTGAAACACGTGCTTAATGACGAGCGCGGGGTTATGTACTATTGGGGATTGTGACTTGGTCCGTTCCGATTGATGTTTTTACCGCGTATTTGACTGAGGTATGTTTGTTATCAACATGATTTGGGCTTATTGCCATATGTTGTGCTTCATACCGACTATTTGATCCTTCCTGGACTTTTTTCATTTTTTCCTCACTATTTTGATATATTACATGAGCTCAGTCATATCGATTATTACTGTTTTTAAAAACTCAGCCACTTTTAATTAAATTCTGAGATTTAAATGATATTTCCAATGTTGTCTGGGCTGAGTACTACTGTCTTACTGATGCCCGAGGGACTTGTGATGATATTTGGACTGAGTGAGGCCGAGGGCCATATGTGAGGATATGCTGAGTGATATGAGGCCGAGGGCATGAGATATATTTATATTCCACAAGGTGGCTTGAGTGACGTGAAGAAGCTTTCAGGCCTTGTGAGTGATGTGAGGAGGCTTCCAGGCCATGTGAGTGATGTGAGAAGACTTTCAGGCCTTATGACTGATGTGAGAAGGCTTTCATGACTTATGTTAATATAGCGCTTGGGCCGTAAGGGGTCCCCTCCGGAGTCTGCACACCCATAGTCAGTGTAGGAACCCATTATGCAGAGTGATTGATACTCAGCCCGATGGGCTGATATGAGTGATTGTGAGGTAGCCCGAGGGGCTGGTATTACTTTGAGATATTTCCTGAGGGGTGAGATTTTATCTCCTCATTTTGCATACTTACTTGCCTTTTACTTGTTATATTGTGGTCTTGTGCCTGAGGGACAGATTTCTATGCATATCGGCACTAATTTCTTTGAAATTATTTCGCAACTGTTGAAAAGAATATTTTCAAAAGAGGTTTAAACTGAGCCAAGAGGTTTTCTAAAGATTTTCACTATTTATTGTTTTCTCAAAGGATTCTACCCTGCTTCTATATAGCATGTTGGTGGCTTTACGTGATTTCTTACTACTCAGTTGTTATTTACCTTTATTACTCACTGAGTTGGAGTACTCACTTTACTCACTGCACCTCGTGTGCACATGCAGGTATTTATTCACCCAGTAGCAGGTTTTGGCTGATTGAACGTAGAGATATATGCGTTTAGCGAGGTGACTGCCAGCATTCGCATCGCCGCTTTTCTCCCTTTTGTTCATTATTCCCGTTCAGTATATTCATTTTAGGCCTTGTAGAACTATATTCACACTCTAATAGATGTTCGTGACTTGTGACACCCCGATTAGGGCTGTGTTGGATTGTACTTGCGCTAATTAATATCATTAAATCATATTTGAACTGTTTACTACTTAAAAGTGGTGTTCTGAAATGGTCTGGCTGGTCTTGTCTTCGTGAGAGGCGCCATCATGACCGAAACGGGGTTTGGGTCGTGACAGATACCAATGTTAAACAATAGTCCTTGTCGATATATACAGGTCTATGTAGTCTTTGGGTGAAGTGGATGGTTGAATATTTACGTATTTGATAAAAGAGTGCGGCTAGGGCTTTCCTAGATCTAAATTTTGTGGAGTCTGAGGGTTTTTCAAAGATTTTGTTTCAAGATATGGAAAGAGGAGGTTGTACAGATTATATGCTGAGATTTTGAGGTAAAATAGAAAGTTTGCGGCGGCGGCCGGTGGCGGATCCACGGCTGCGCCGCCGCAAGGGGAGAATTGGCAGAGAGGAACGAGAAATAAGAAAAGAAGTGCTCTAGGGTTTGGCCTTTTAGGAAAATAGCAAAAAGTAAGATTTTTGGAGCCTTTTTGTAAGGACCCGGCCGGTTGTTTTTGGAATTTACGCACCGATCCCCCATTAACTACTTCCCCTAAGTTCATTTCTGCTATTTTGGTTTGCCGGGACGTTCTATATTAGGATTCGGAGTGATTCGGGACACTTAGTCCCTAAATGAGATCTGAAGAGTTGAAAAATGGTCCGTAGTTGGAACAGTGTGAAGACGACCTCGGAATGGAAATCTGATGGTTCTGTTAGCTCCGTTAGGTGATTTTGGGGTTGGTAGCGTGTTCGGAATGTATTTTGGAGGTTCGTAGCTCATTTAGGCTTGAAATTTCGAAGTTTGAATTTTTGAAGTTTCCGGTCCGATAGTGAGTTTTTGATTTGAGAGTCGGATTTGGATTCCGGAAGTTATTGTTGCTCCGTCATTTCATTTGGGAGGTGTGTGCAAAATTTCAGGTCATTCAGACGACGTTTGGTTAGGTTTTTTATCGAAAGTCTGTTTTGTTGGAATTTGAGGTTCTTAGGCTCGAATCTTTGATTTAATTGGATTTTCGGTGTTGTTTTAGGTGTTTTAAGGATTGGTACAAGTTTTAATGAGGTATTAGGTGGTGTTGGTGCTTTTGGTTGAGGTCCCGGGGGTCTCGGGATGATTTCGGATGGCTAAACGGAGAATTTTTGGACTTGTGCAGATGTTTAGGCCTGCTGCTTCTGGTATTTTCGCTTCTGTAGTTTTGGAGCCACAGAAGCGGAGCCGCTTAAGCGGCCAGGCATCCGCATAAGCGGAAGTGGGCGTTTAGCCAGTAACCACAGAAGCGGAGATTTTTCCGCTGAAGCGGACTCGCTTCTGCGATGCGAAGACCGCATAAGCGGTTGGTCAAGGCTTTGAAGGAGATCGCAGAAGCGGTTAATTTTTACGCAAAAGCGGGACCGCAGAAGCGGAAAATGGTCTGGACAAAATGTTTAAGTTTTGGAAATGGGACTTCGTTCCCATTTCACATTTTTAACGATTTGGAGCTCAGTTTGGACGATTTTTGGGCAGATTTTCTTGGAGAACAACGGGGTAAGTGTTCTTAACTCAATTTTGGTTATATAACTCGAATATATTACAAGTTTTGGTGTTTAATCTGAGAATTTTGTTGAAAGGGGTAGAAAACCCTCTTGGATAGAATCACTTATATGAAGGCCGAAATGATATGGAAATTTTATAATTTTGGTATGGTTAGACTCACGAGAGTGCGAGGTTTCCGGAAATGTAAATTTTTCCCGGTTACGAGACGTGGGGCCCGAGGTGTATTTTGGTCATTTTACCTCTTTTCATGCCCTAACTTTAATTTTTATAGTGGAATCGGTTGTTTGCAATATTATTTATGATGTGTAATTTAATTGAATAGATTTGAGCCATTTGGAATCGGATACTCATGGCAAGAACATGGTGTTGGATTGATTTTGAGCCGGTTCGAGGTAAGTGGCTTGTCTAACTTTGTGTGGGGGACCTTTCCCCTTAGGATTTGTTCTTGATATTTGAGTGCCTTGTACATGAGGTGACGAGCGCGTACTTGAGCTAATTGTTGAAAACCCTAATTTTTATTTAAAATACTTGAACTGAATTCCTTTCGTATTTTGCTTTATCCTACTTTCTATTATAGCGTGTGCTAGTATAGAAAAGCATGCTTAATTGATTCAAATTGCCAATTTGCTTAAATTTCCTTAATCGTAATTACGTGGAGCATGTTAGTCCAGAATTATTTGTTGCCTTGTATTGTTGTACTTCAATTTCCGAATATTTCTCTGATTTTGGTTGCGCATTTATTTTGGGACTACAGAAGGGTATCCCGGGAGATCCCCCTGCACTTTTATTTTGGGACTACGGGACGGTATCGTGGGAGATCCCCCTGTACTTTTATTTTGGGACTACGGGACGGTATCCCGGGAGATTGTGATGACCCTGCCCGTCGTCACGTGAGTTACCGCCCCGTTTCCCCCATGTTGTGTTGCCTTATGTTTCAATATCGATATTTGAGTTTATCGGGTGGAATTGAATTGGTTTTAGTTGGAAATGAGGCACTTAGCCTCTTAGAAGAAAGTTTGTTTTAGAAAAGGCAACCGGAAGTTGACTATGTGGTTAGGGGGCTCGGATGTGAATTCCGATGGTTCGGTTAGTTTTGGCCGATGATTTGTGACTTAGGAGTGCAATCGGAGTTGAATTTGGAGGTCCAGTGTAGAATTATGCTTGAATTGGCAAAGTTTGAATTTTGGCGAATTTCGGTTGATAGGTGAAATTTTGATCCGAGGGTCTAAATGGAATTCCGAAAGTTTCAGTAGCTTTGTTAGGTGATTTTGGATATGTCTGCAAATTTTTAGGTCATTCGGACTTCGTTTGGTCGGGTTTTTGATTGAATGCACATTTCGGAGGTTTTGATGAAAACTAGGCTTGAATCAGATGTGTTTTAATGGTTTTAGCGTTGTTTGACGTGTTTTGAGGATTGAAACAAGTTTGAATAAGGTTGTTGGATGTGTTGGTGCTTTTGGTTGAGGTCCCGGGGACCTCTGGGTGATTCTCGGATGGTTAAACGGGGGGTTTAAGCAAATGTTGCAGTCAGATTTTTCACCCTTCTCGTATTTCCGCATCTGCGGAAAAGGAGCCGCTTAAGCGGGTCCGCAGATGTGGTGGGGGGAGCCGCAGAAGCGGACAGGTGAGGCCCAGGGGTTTTTCGCATAAGCGGAAAAAGGGTCACTTTTGCGGAACTACGTAAGCGGTTAAAAGGCCGCAGAAGCGGTTGATAGAAACAGCATAAGCGGAATGCTGGGTCGCAGAAGTGGTCCCAGGTGCTTTAAGTTAGACCGCATAAGCGGTCAATCAGCCGCATAAACGGAACCGCAGGTGCGGTCAGGAGACCGCAGAAGCGGAAATCGGGCTTGTGTTATAGTGAACAATGTTCACAAACTTAGAAAAAAAGAAAACAATTTGGACTTCAAGAAAAGTGGGTTTTTGGGCGATTTTGTAGAGGATTCGAAGGGGCTTCATCAAGTACGTATATTTGGACTCGGATTATGTTATTATGGTGTTAAAATATGAAATAATTACGGAATTTCAAGGAATTAAAGGTAAAAATGGAGGTTAGGGCTTGAAGTCTAAGAAGGTTTGAATTGATGATTTGAGGGGTCAAATGGACTCCGATTGTTGTGTATTTTATATGTACGAACTCATGGCGAGACGAGGATTCCGGTGATGTAAATTTTATAATTTTTCGAGAAGTGGGCCCGGGGCTCGGGTTTAGCCAACTTCGTATTTTTGGGTGTTTTTCTATTTCTTTCAATTGGGTTTTGCTCCATTAGCCTATTGTAATGTATTCATTGTTGTTTTGACCATATTCGACGCGCGATGAGGTTGATTCTAGAGGAAAAGGCTTGGTGGACTGGTTCTTTAGCCGATTTGAGGTGAGTAATTGACGTAAGTGATGCAACTGAAATGATTGTGATATTAACATCTATGGCTTATCGTGGGCAAGTATTATTGTAACATAAAACACTGTGAATTGTGGAAGATGACGGAAATAGTATTAATGGTTATGGAAACACTTGTAAAATTATTGTTGGTATCCCTCAAGAAGTGCTACTGTGATCTTTGTGAATTGTTCATTGTTGTTGTTGTGATTGTTTGTGAATTGAAAATGTACGGTGGGATCGGGTTGCGCATCGCAACACAAATAATAAGGTGCGGGTTGTGGTGATAAGGGTGGCCGAGGTAATAAGGGTGAAAAGTGATCGAAATCACCGTTGAATTGAAAATATGAGCAAAAATGTGAAATCTATTGATGTGGAAATGTGGAAGGGGAAACAGGAGAGTTTTTAAAACTTGTTTGGCTTGATTGTTCTTTCTTTATGGAATTGATTGTTGTTTCTGTTACTGTTGCTTATCTGTCTATTGCTTGAGTTTACTTGGTGCAAAATTTTTTATACATACCAGTACAATTCAAGTGTACTGACATCCCTTTTACCGGGAGCGCTACATTCGTGTCATGATTGTAGGTGGATCTGCAGCAGGTATTCCAGCCCACCAATTGTAGCTCCCCCTTCGCCTTCCGTCAACTGTTTTGGTGAGCCCCATTCCTCTCGGGGCCCTACGTGGCTCAGTCCGCTTGTCTCTATAGTTTTATTTTGCTATTGTGTAAGGTATAGCCGGAGCCTTGTTATCGGCAAGTACTGTATTATCCCGTTGTATCTTTAGAGGCTCCATAGACAGTGGATGTGGGTTAGAAGCTATGTATATTCATGTTTCTTTTGTTGGACAACGAATTGGTAATTTCACTAATTATTATGTATGTATGTTTTGAAAAAGGGTGATCTAAAATTAATTATATGGCTAGTTCTTGGAATACCAAATAAGGAAAACAAGGGGTGGCTCATGGGTTAAGAAACGCACCCAGGTCCGCTTGACTGGGGATACCCGGTCGAGCGCCGGTCATGTCCCTTGAGTTTGGGGCGTGACAAACTTGGTATCAGAGCCTCGGGTTTTAAGTGTCCTAGGATGTCTCGGAGCCGTGTCTAGTAGAGCCCTTCTTATCGGTGTGTTGTCGACCACGTCTATAAGTGGGGGGCTCCATGGACATTTAGGAATTTACCCTCTTCTTTGTTATTCTATATCGTGCGGTGAAGTGAAAAGCAGAAGTATTTATGTCTAACTCATGCTCCGTTCCAAAATTTTCAAAAATGGCACCTAAGAAGAGAGCTAGACTCGGCATTGGGGCCAACGCCACCGCAAGTGTGGCCGTGAATCACGTACCTGATGCCGTGGGTAAGAGTGACTTACCGGCCTTGAATCTGCCCGGCCCATCTATTCCAGATCTAAGCATTCCTGTTCCGGTTGTGGCAGAGGGTGCCACCATCCCTCCGGCCAATATTTCTGATTTTGATACAGTTCCAGCTTCCGGTCTTGGGGTTTCTGATGGGAACCTTAGAGGAGCCATGTGTATGTTGACCCAGTTAGTGGCCGCCCAGGCCTAGAGATCTCATGATGCCCCTGCACCCTCCAGCGGACAGGGAGATTCCGCCAGCTCCAAAGTCCACCATTTTCTGCGGTTGGCCTCTCCAGAATTCTCAGGCACAGACCCAGAGGCTGATCCGCAGGATTTCCTTGATGAGATGTATAAGACCCTTCGAGTTATGAAGGCTACAGAGATATAGGGGGTAGAGTTGGCTTCATACATGTTGAGGGGAGAAGCGCGTTCGTGGTTTGAGATGTGGGAGGATTCCCGCGAGGAGGGAAGACCTCCGGCTAGGTGGGATGAGTTTGTTGATGCCTTTATGGACCACTTCTTTCCTGCCGAGACAATGGCAGACCGTGCCATTGAGTTCGAGGTTCTCAAACAGGGCAGTTTGAGTGTTTGGGAGTACCACATAAAGTTTGTGAGGTTGTCCAAGTATGCTCCTCAGTTAGTGTCGACCATGGATGTTCGGGTTCAGCGTTTCATTCAGGGACTTAGCCCTTTGGTGGTGAATGAGGCTGCTACAGTGGCCTTGCACTCAGATATGAATTATTGAAAGATTGTACGATTTGCTCAGGCCATTGAGGCGAGGAAGTTGAAGATTCGAGCAGAAAGGGAGAGTAGCAGCAGGGCCCGGTCAATGGGTCACTCAGGGAGACTAGTTCCGGGGAGAGGGTCATCAGTGCCATCCCAGTCATATTCTCAATCGTCAATGAGTGCACCGCCATTCGTGCACAGTTATAAGCAGAGCAGTCACTCGATACCAGGTTCAGACAGTAGGAGGTTCCGCCAGTCCGGTCGTTCAGGAGTGAGGTCTCAGCAGCAGGGTGGAACTACATGCCACAAGTGTGGGAGATTTCATATAGAGACTTTCTATTTGGATATCCCAGTATGTTATAGGTGCGGGGTGAGAGGTCACATCTAGCGGATTGCCGTGCGCCCAGTCAGGGTATGGGTAGGGATCTGCCCAATCATCCGGTTCTTCAGTTGCTACATCATCAGTGCGTCCTCCAGCCCCAGCAAGGCACGCTGCAGCTAGGGGTGGAGCTCGTGGTAGGGGTGGACCTAGCCGGTTTTATGCTTTGAGTGGTCGCCAGAGTGCTGAGGCTTCTCCAGATGTTGTTACAGGTATCTTGTCTGTTCAGGCCATTGATTGTTATGCTCTTATTGATCCAGAGTCCTCTTTGTCTTATGTCACCCATTCATTGCTTCAAGTTTTGGGACAGAAACCCAACAGTGTCATGAGCCGTTCTCTGTATCGACTCCGGCTGGTGATTCTATTACAGCCTCCCGAGTTTATATGGATTGTGTTGTCACGGTGTGTGGTCGTGTTACCACGGCCGATCTTATTGAGCTTGAAAAGGTAGATTTTGATGTAATCATGGTGATGGATTGGCTTTATTCATGCTTTGCCCAACTTGACTGCCAGACGAGAGTCATGAGACTCGAATTCCCTAGCGAGCCGGTTATTGAATGGAAAGGGAATGGTATGGTACCAAAGGGTAGGTTTATTTCTTACCTAAAGGCTTCGGAGATGATTAAGAATGGGTGTATCTATCATTTGGTCCGGGTGGCGGACACCACTTCAGAAGTGTCTGTCCCCGAGACCGTGCCAGTGGTGAATGAGTTTCTTGAAGTGTTTCCGGATGAGCTTCCAGGGATCCCGCAAGATAGGGAGATTGATTTCGGGGTTGATGTATTGCAGATACTCAACCAATATCCATTCCACCATACAGAATGGCGGCAGCAGAGTTAAGGGAGTTAAAGGAGCAGCTGAAGGATTTATTGGAGAAGGGGTTCATATCGTCATGGGGTGCTCCGGTTTTTTTTTGTCAGAAAGAGGGATGGGTCGCTTCGGATGTGCATTGATTATCGGCAGCTTAACAAAGTCACCATCAAGAATAAATATCCTTTTCCTCAGATAGATGATTTGTTCGACCAAATGCAAGGTGCAAAGTTCTTCTCCAAAGTTGATCTGTGGTCCGGGTATTACCAATTGAAGATCAGAGAGCAGGACATTCCTAAGACCGCCTTCAGAACCCGCTATGGTCACTTTGAATTCTTGGTCATGTCTTTTGGGCTAACCAACGCCCCGGCAGCTTTCATGGACCTTATGAATCGGGTTTTCAAGCCATTTCTAGATTCCTTTGTGATTGTTTTCATTGACGACATCCTCGTTTATTCGCAAAGCAAGGAGGATCATGCCATTCACCTCAGAGCAGTATTGTAGACTCTTCGTCAGCACCAATTGTATGCTAAATTTTCGAAATGTGAGTTTTGGTTGAAATCCATTACCTTTTTGGGTCATGTTGTTTCTAGTGAAGGGATTCAGGTAGACCCCCAGAAGATTGCAGTAGTGAAGGATTGGCCTAGACCCACGACCCCGACGGAGATTCGTAGCTTCTTGGGTTTAGCAGGGTATTATCAGAGGTTTATGGAGGAATTCTCGACCCTCGCCTCCCCATTGACTAAATTGATGCAGAAAGCAGCTAAGTTCCAATGGTCCGACGCTTGTGAGAAAAGTTTTCAGGAACTGAAGTCAAGGTTGACCTCGGCGCCAATATAGGCCTTGCCAGAAGGCTCAGAAGGATTTGTTTATTGCGATGCCTCTAGGGATGGTTAGGGATGTGTGTTGATGCAACATGGGAAGGTTATAGCGTATGCTTCGAGGCAGCTCAAGAATCACGAGACGAATTATCCGACGCATGATTTGGAGCTTGCGGCAGTTGTGGTTGCTTTGAAAATATGGCGGAATTATCTTTATGGGGTCCATGTGGATGTGTTCTCAGACCACAAGAGTCTCCAGTATTTGTTCAAGCAGAAGGAACTGAATTTAAGGTAGTGACGGTGGTTAGAATTGCTCAAGGATTATGATATGGACATTTTGTACCATCCAGGGAAGGCAAACGTGGTGGGTGACGCTCTGAATCGGAAATCTATGGGTAGTTTGGCTCATTTGGGGGTGGATCACAAGCCCTTAACCACGGAGATATACCAACTGGCCAGCTTAGGAGTTTGCTTGTCGAAATCAGATGAGGGGAATGTTGTGGTGCATAATAGAGCAGTGTCACACCTCCTTTTTCTGAAGAAGCTTTATCGGCTTTTACTACGCCCCGGGAAGGGATATAGAAAGAAAGGAGTTTTTCCACATTAAGGACAATCGAAATGGGATTCATTTTTATTTACGATTCAGAGTCTCCACTTGGGAGATTTATGGTGTCCCAAGTCACCAGTTTGAATCCCGAATCGAGGAAGGGTTTGACTCTGCTTAACAGTCGTGAACCAGAAATCTGGGTAAGGAATTCTGTTAACCCGGGAGAAGGTGTTAGGCATTCCCGAGTTCCGTGGTTCTAACACGGTCGCTCAACAGTCGTATTTGGATAAAATATTTTTATTTTAATATATATTATCCTATTTGTGCAATTTTCAGAATTAATTACCGCTTTTTATTAAATTATTTTATTTAAGAAAGTGAATGTCGTTTAAGGACATGTTTTCAGATCACGTCACATGAAATGCACCCGGATCTTTGACACATTCTTATTTAATGTTTTCGGATTTGGATTTGGGTTGCATGAAATACACACCCATATTAGGAAAGTAAGATTATTAAAAATCGCGCCTAAAGAGACTAAAGTATTATATCTTTTGGGAAAGCCGTGAAATTCGCTAAACGGCCTATCCCGAATACTAAGTATTTTAGTAAATAATAAATGAGGGCCCCGCAATTGTGTATTTTATTTGGCGAGGCTCGTCTCATTGTTCTTTATTTAAGGCCAAACTAAAGTAGCTAAGTTTTCTATTTTTTGTCTCTAAAGGTCAACTAATCCATGAATATAAATTTGAACTACCAATTCAAGTCCGAACTCAAAAAAAAGGGAAACCTTTTAGCTTGTGCCCGCTACCTAATTAAGAATTCAATTTTATATTAATGTATTAATTTTCATGTCCCAAGATATTTTTTTTTATTTGTATTTTTTTTATATTTCATTATACTTGGACTTTGACTTTATCCACGTTTCAGCAAGGCTTTTTAAACAACAATAACTAAACAGGTCCTTTTAAACACTAATTAACTGAGGGCTAACTCAAATTGGGTCCAAATCCGAGTGAATATCACTAGAATTGGGCCTCCGGTTGATACACTGGCCCAAAATAGCATGCGACATGGCTGTTGATCTCAGTTTGTAAATCCAAAAATAATTGTTTTCAATTTAACTTGAAATATTAAAACCTAATATGTTTTAGTCCTTTTAAATGTTCATTAAATTTCTAAAATTGTTTGATGTAAGTATTACCAATACACTTCTCAGATTTTTAACAAAATGAAATAATATTTGATCTAACAAGATAAGATATTGTTCTAAATAGGTTAGGTAACATAACATCAATCAAAGTAACCTGACTTTTATGAGTTTATAAAAATTGCTAACGAGAGTTCAAGTAAAAGAAAACTTCATCGATTTTTAGTTCAAATGCACTCTTATACTTTTGCTATTGGTTCTAACATATTTTCATCATTTCCTTTTATAATAACCACAAACTACTTTTAAAAAATATTATTTAAGAAAACTAACACTTAACAACATGAGTAACATTATCAAACTGATTTAAATCTAACATAATATTTTATCAATTGAGAAATGAAACTACACAGTTTATCACTCAAAACATTCTGTTTTCAGTTCTATATAACATTCTGTAATATTTTCATTCTTCACAATTTGCAAACTTAAAAATCTAAAAGTATTTCTAAAATAGTAATCTAACTAATAGCATTTCATTAGAATGCCCATTAACAGTCTGTGAGTCCAGTTATACAACTCATATGCCTATTGCAAATACAGTTTAATTATAGCTAATTACATGACTAACGAACTAAAGGCTAACAAATTTCAAATGACTTAAAAAAAACATCTTCATTGTAATTTCTAGTTCTCAATTACGCAGAATAGAACTTGAGAATGAGTACCTGAAACAGAAGAAAATAGAGGAGTCGATCAATAATTTTAAAACAGCAAATCGAACAGGAGATCACAGCTTCACAACACCAGAGATTCAACCACAACAGAAGATATAGATCAGAGAAAACGCAATTGACCTGTTTAAAAATGATTTCACAACCCTTCGATCACCAGAAACCAAAGACAATCAACAAACAACCTTCAAATTGAACTTAAAACTAATGAAACAGTGAATTTTTTGGATATTTCTACTAAGTCTAATATTTTTGAGTTTTGTAAGTAATTAATCTCGAGAATTTGGATCTATAATGACAGAAGTGTTTTTGGGATATTTTCAGATTGCAAAACTTTTAAAATGAGGCATGTTGATGCCTATTTATAGATTTAAAAATGGAGGGAATTTTAAATTTTATTAATTACACTATGGTCCCTCTTTTATTTCAGTTTGAACCTTATTCTTTTATTAGTTATTCAATTTACTACCCTTAATTTATTAAGAATTATGCTAGTTACCCCAGCTAGAACCTTCTAACCTTATATAATTCCCTATTTTCCCCCACTTCACTTAAAAATCTACCCTATTGCCCTTTTTATATACCCAAACTACCCCACTTCCTTAGGTTTATTACCCTTAGACTTTTTTATGTACACAAACTACCCCTGAATCTAGATCAGATTTACTAAGTGCCCTGCTGCCCTTTTACCCTTTTACCCTTTAAATTTAATTGAATTTACCAATTAACCCTCTACCTTTTTACTCTTTTCCCCCATGACCTACGAATTAATTTTCAGAATCAGGGTTTAATTGACTGCTAATTAACTAATCAAATAAAAAACTAGTCAGAAACTACAATTAGAGATTTAACTAATGATTATGAACCTAACAGCTATAACCAAATCGACTAATTATTGTAAATTTAATCTAAAACTAACAAATATCAGAATTGACTAATATCAAAAACAAAACAAACAATCACACTGGTTCAATTGCAAAAATCCAATTATATTATTTTTATATCAATTTTTTACTAAAGCAACATTAATCAGAATCTACTTATAAAACCTAATATTAACATCTAATTACTAATTTATCAAACAGAAATTAAAAGATGCTATTTTAACAAAATCAGTAAGCCCTAGTGAAACTAAACAAAAACAAATAACGGAAAATAGCTAAAGCAATCACATGCAAGAAGAAAAAGAAGCAGAAAAAACGAAGAAAACTTAGCTTTTGTATTCCTTTTTTTACTGGACAGTCCTTTAGATTTCAGGAAGAACAGGTTGGGAATTTTCTTGAGTTTTTGTTCACCGGTGAAGCATTAAACTGATTCGAGCTGACCCCATTAGATTTGAGGGTCAAGATCATCAAATATGGGTTGAGGGTGGCCAAGAGGTTATATGGTGTGATTCTGGTTTGGTTTGGATGTAGTGGTTTTTGCCGGAGTTAGGGTTCCGACGACACCTTTTAAGATATTCGAAAAGAAGGAGGGGGATTCGAATGAAAAGAATTAGATTGGTGGACTCAGGGGTTCGAGGTGGTTCTGGGGTGTTATTTGGGGGCTGGGTGGTGAAAGTGTCGTCTCCCACCGGTAGGGTTCCGGCGCGGATCGGAGAGGAATTGGGGGCGGCTAAACGTTGAGAAAGAAGATGAAATGTTGTAATTGATTTTTAGGGTTTTGTATTTGCTATATTAAAACATATCAATCGCCTTCCATCCATTGTATTAGTGAGAGTGAATGGTTAATATGGAATGAGTATTCTAGGCGACGTCGTTTGGTTTAATGAAAGATCAACCCTGTCCATTGGATTAAAACGATCAAGGGCTGTGATTGAAAGTCTTTAAACGTTGTCGTTTTATCTATTAAAGGGATTGAACCCATCCGTTAGATTTATTATTTTCAACGGCTCAGATTTAATTGCCCCAAAACGGGGTCGTTTGGTTATGTGGAGGGCTGACCGGGTAAGGGACTTTTGGGCCTGGACGGGTGCTTTATTTTTTTGGGCTGGGGCAACTTGAATTTTATATTAGCCCAACTCAATTTTTCTTTTGTTTCTTTATTTATTTCTTTGTATTTCACTCTTGTATTTTCTTTTTGTGTTTTGTATTTTTATTTTCTTTTTTACATTTTATATATTTTTTCTAATTTTATTAAATTGTTAAACTAACTAAAACTAATTAAATTCTAAAAAGTTATTTGATAACTATTTTATAGTAATTTCCGATGAAAACACTAAAATGCTATTTTTTTGATTTTTCCTTAAATTGTTTCGAAATGAATTAATACTAAAAATTATAAAATTAAAAATCCTAATGCATATGCATATTTTTTGTAATTTTAGTATGAATTGTTATACAACTAATTAACAAAAAAATGCAACAAATATCAACAAAATTATAAAAATAATGAAAATCATTTTGTTTGGATTTTAGGAATAATTTGCTTAGGGCAAAAATCACTTGCTCACAAGCAGAATCGTCTATCATGGTGGAGGTCAAGGAAAAGCAGTTTATGGATCCAACATTGGCTTAGATGAAGGAAGCAGTTTTGAATAACAAGACTTCGGCATTTTCACTCGGCGGCGAGGATGGTGTATTGCGGTGTCAAGGTAGGCTATGTGTCTCGGA
Organism: Nicotiana glauca; assembly: GCA_026770625.1. NCBI lineage: Eukaryota > Viridiplantae > Streptophyta > Magnoliopsida > Solanales > Solanaceae > Nicotiana > Nicotiana glauca. The sequence goes on from MU784360.1 coordinate 31,011, forward strand.
TGAGGATAAGCTTCGTGAAAGGGTGATGGCGGAGGCTCAGAATTTCAGGTATTCCATGCACCCAGGTTCTACGAAAATGTATCATGGTCTCAAGGAGATTTATTGGTGGAATGGTATGAAAAGGGGTGTGGCAAACTTTGTATCTAAATGTCCGAACTGTCAGCAAGTGAAGGCTGAGCATTAGCGGCCTGGTGGGTTAACTCAGCTTGTGGAAATACCAATGTGGAAATGGGAGGTGATCAACATGGATTTCGTGGTAGGGTTACCTCGCACCCAGTGCAAGTTTGACTCAATTTGGGTAAGAGTTGATCGACTCACCAAATCAGCTCACTTCTTGCCCGTCAGGTCCGCCGATACTGCAGAAAAACATGCTAAGATGTATATCAGGGAGATAGTAAGGCTTCATGGCACTCCACTTTCTATTATCTCGGATCGAGGGGCCTAGTTCACAACTAATGTTTGGAAGAAATTTCAGCAAGGTTTGGGTACTCAGGTGAATCTCAGCACAACTTTCCATCCGCAGACCGATGGTCAAGCCGAGCGGACTATTCAGACGTTTGAGGATATGTTGCGGGCTTGTGTCTTGGCTTTCAAAGGTAGTTGGGATGACCACTTACCACTTATAAAATTTTCTTACAATAACAGCTTTCATGCTAGCATTCAGATCGCCCCGTTTGAGGCATTGTACGGAAGAAGGTGTAGGTCTCCAATTGGGTGGTTTGAAGTAGGTGAAGCAGAATTGCTAGGGCTAAATCTTGTGTACCAGGCAATAGAGAAAGTTAAAGTCATTCAGGAAAGGATGAAAACTGCTCAGAGTCGCCAGAAATCCTATGCGGACGTTCGCCGAAGAGATTTGGAATTTCAAGTTGATGATTGGGTGTTATTGAGGGTATCTCCTATGACGGGAGTTATGCGATTCAGGAAGAAAGGGAAGTTGAGTCCTAAGTTTGTCGGACCATATCGGATCGCTCAACGGGTAGGACAAGTGGCTTATAGGCAGGAATTGCCTCCTGAAATGTCATTAGTACACCCGGTGTTCCATGTGTCCATGTTGAAGAAAGTGGTTGGAGATCCATCCACCATCGTGCCAGTTGAGACTATCGAGGTTAATGAAGACTTGTCATATGAATAAGTTCCAGTTGCCATTCTTGATAGGCAAGTCCGTAAGTTGAGAAATAAGGAAGTGGCCTGTGTTAAAGTGTTATGGCGAAGTCAACAAGTTGAGGAAGCCACGTGGGAAGCAGAAAAAGAAATGAAGGAAAAATACCCCCATCTGTTTGAGCGAGTCTAGTAGAAATCGTGCGAACTCTTATCTCTGAATCAAAACTAATACTGCGTCCAAATTGGTTCTTTCCTAAATGTTGTACTTTTGGAATTCCCCAAACTGTGCAAGGATTATGTGTGTTGTGATTGTCTCGAATCAGGTGAACCTCCCTTTGGTAAATGGAAGTTTTATAAAGACTCATGTGATAACTAAACAACTAATGATGGAATAGATTGATAATGGTTTATTTATATGCATGTAGTATGTTGAAGCAATTAAATTATGTGGGACTCATTGAGGTGACTAGTTTATGTGCAAGATGTAGAAAGTGATAGAATATGTGCAATTGTTGAGGTAGTGACTTGTGTACAAGCTGTATAGATAGTTGTAATTGTGTAATGGTGCTTGGGAATATGTTTCGGGGGCTCTCTGACAGCTGGATATGTCCACATTAGAAAGGAAACTCTGGCAAAAAATTTCTAGAATATGGGAGTTAGTGAAAATTTCGAGAGCCTTCATATCATATCTTTCAAAACCACCTGATTTTCAAAATCCTCATTCGAGGACGAATGATTTTAAGTGGGGGAGAATGTAAGGTCTCGTAAATAATTTTTGGTCTCAAAACATAGTAACCCGTGGTGTCGACTGTGAATATATGTTAGGAATGTGTAGAATTTTTCGCTGAGAGCTTGCTCGCCGCGGTTCGGACCCTTGGTAGTGATCTAAGCCCTTAAAAATCAAAAGAGTGAATTTTCCAGAAAATTGTCTTTTATGCGGTCCAGAATGCGGTCGAAGATCAGCTATGCGGACCGCATTCCTATCGCAGAGTGAAGCAGAGAGTTGGGCTAAGTTGATGTCAAAAATGCGGTCCATTATGCAACAGCATAATCAGTATGCGAACCGCATTCCTACCGTAGAGTGAGGAAGAGAGTTGGTCTAAGTTGAAGTCAAAAATGTTGTCCATTATGCCACCGCATAATCAGTATGCGGACCGCATTCCTCCTGCATACCCAGGCAGAGATGTCCAGTGATTTGGGGTCAGTTCTACGATCCAATATGCAGACCGCATTCCAATTATGCGATCGTATAGTGCGACCGCAGATCTTACCTGGACTTCCATTTTCTAAAATTTAAAACCCGACCCCCTTTCTAATATAACACACTAACCCCTCATTTTATCCATTTTTCTGAACAAAACAAGAGTGAGGGAGGAGTGGTTCTTGAGAGAAGGTTCCTTTTCTTCAAAAATTTGTTCCTCAAATTGTCTGGTCTGGAAAATTTTAAAGCAAGTGTCTTCATCTCCATTTCTTCAGGTAAAATCCCTACCCCATTTTCATTGACTTTCAGATTTATTGAGAGGGGAAAAATCTCATGCATTAGTTCTTGATAATAGGGGTTGAAACATCATGCATGTTTATTAAAAGCAAAAATCTAGTAAGAGTAGTTGGGAAGGAGTAAAGAATTTTGTAAAGAAGGGTTGATAATCTAAATGTGTTTGTGTAGTAATTGTGAATTTCAGATTCTAAGAAATATGTGTTAATTTTTAAACTAGATTGACGTGGCTAGATTGATTGGTGACTTATAATAGGAGTTTAAAAAGGGAATTCGACTCCACGTATGTATGGCTAACCTTGACTTTGTAAAATCGCCTCGTTGGTGTTCATTGTTTGGTATGTAACATTCACGTGGATAATTTGTGAAATTTGTGTGATTGCATGGTTGTGATTATGATATGTGGTATTAGATGAAAAACAAATGACGTAAGGAAACTGTAAGTGATACAACTGAAATGATTGTGATATTAACATCTATGTCTTATCGTGGGCAAGTATTGTTGTAACGTAAAACACTGTAAATTGTGGAAGATGACGAAAATAGTATTAATGGTTATGGAAACACTTCTAAAATCATTGCTGCTATCCCTCAAGAAGTGCTGCTGTGATCTTTGTGAATTGTTCATTGTTGTTGTTGTGATTGTGTGTGAATTAAAAATGTACGGTGGGATCGGGTTGCGTGCCGCAACATGAAGTAATAAGGTGCGGGTTGTGGTGATAAAGGTGGCCAAGGTAATAAGGGTGGAAAGTGATCGAAATCACTGTTGAAATGAAAATATGAGCAAAAATGTGAAATCTATTGATGTGGAAATGTGGAAGGGGAAAAAGGAGAGTTTGTAAAACTTGTTTGGCTTGATTGTTCTTTCTTTATGGAATGGATTGTTGTTTCTGTTACTGTTGCTTATCTGTCTATGGCTTGAGTTTACTTGGCGCAAAGTTTGTTCTACATACTAGTACAATTCAAGTGTACTGACGTCCCTTTTGTCGGGGACGCTACATTCGTGTCATGATTGTATGTGGATATGCAGCAGGTATTCCAGCCCACCGATCCTAGCTCCCCTTCGCCTTCCGTCAACTGTTTTGGTGAGCCCTATTCCTCTCGGGGCCTATGTCGCTCAGGCCGCTTGTCTCTACTATTTTATTTTGCTGTTGTGTAAGGTATAACCGGAGCCTTGTTACCGGCAAGTACTGTATTATCCCGTTATATCTTTAGAGGCTCCGTAGATAGTGGATGTGGGTTAGAAGCTATGTATACTCATGTTTCTTTTGTTGGACAACGAATTGGTAATTTTACTAATTATTATGTATGTATGTTTTGAAAAAGGGTGATCTAAAATTAATTATATGGCTAGTTCTTGGAATACCGAATAAGGAAAATAAGGGGTGGCTCATGGGTTAGGAAAGGCACCCAGGTCCGCTTGACTGGGGATACCCGGTCGAGCGCCAGTCATGTCCCTCGAGTTTTGGGCGTGACAATTAGCCCGTGTTTCCCATGAGTTTCCGGGTCTTTGGGATTTGTTTGTAGACTTCCGCATATTCTTAGAGTTGTACAGGCCAGACGGTGTTGTACTTAGTTGTTATTTTTCATATGTTCAGTTTTAATTTTGTTTTTTCGCAAATAATTATATCTTCTTAGGAGTCACGGAACACAGGACGGTTTATTAGAGTCTCGCTGATCAGTACGGAGATGTCTGTACTTATCTATGAGAGGCTATGTAACCGATAAGAAAATTTTACTTCATTTCATTTCTTATCGTACGCCATTTATTCAGTTTGGATCCTATATCATATGTCCTTTTTGTATCCACTCATGTATTGAAATTGAGCACTCGGTATCAATTTTGCGCCGACGGTTCGTGATTCTACAGAAGGATTACAAGAGAGCCAAGAATTTTGCTCAACCATTGTTGCTGCGTGTCATCCATATCGATAATGTAGAAGTATTGAGGAATTATTCGATTGTGCACAAGGGGGTGCAATAGGTTCTGACATCTGGTTGATCAGTATGGTCTTAAGAAGGTTTACTTAATTGCTTGATCACCGCAGTGATGGTAAAGTCATGAGGTGGATGTATATCTGAAGATAGTTGGTGGTAATAGACACTATGTGGTTTGTATGAGATACTTATTTAGCAAAGGGTACAACTAGCAACCGAGATGCTAGAGGAAGTAAGTTTAACGATCCTAAGAAGGATATGTGCCAAACAAATGGCTTGAGGTGTCTTATGATGGTGACATACGAGTGATAAAGGTTAGTATTGTGGAGTATCCGGATGTATCTTATGGCCTTGCACGAAGTGAAGGGATTCCACTATCAATGATCAAATTGTGGGTCATGTGTCATATCAGATTTGGCATGAGATGCATTTATGTGGTATTCAAAAGTTCTCTGAAACTTGTATATGAGTAAGGTCCGAGATTTGTATGGGGTGATGTTGGGACTTTCGATACTCCTATGTCCATAATAATTCTACATTTCATTATCAGTAGGGAAACGAAAACAATTCCAGAATACTCGTAGTACTCCAGTTAATCAGAGCACTCTCACGGGACAATTATCTTTTAATGCACTACTAGCATGGGATTCCTTAAATGGTTATTCTAGTTATCCGGCACAGACTCAGTATGAGTAGCCGAACTGCAGATGGGTTGTTATGAGTGTGGAGATACTAGGAACATCATGAGAAATTATCCCAGACTTTGGAGAAATCTATCTCATCAGAACACAGAGTCAACACACTCCATTATAGTTACTAATCTACATACGCTACAAGTTAGCGATGGAGAACGAATGGGTAGATGGCGCCTAAGAGGTGGATGCCCGACCCATTGATATAATTGCTATAGTGTGGCCGAGACTACTACACCAGATGGT
>MU784360.1:37064-62710 GCA_026770625.1 Nicotiana glauca
GAGATGGGCGCCCAGGTGGCGTTAAATGTGACTCGTTAATTCGGGTAAGTAATTATGAGATATTGATGCCTCGTTGTGAGTAAAGTGGAGGTCTGAAATGAGATGTTTGTTAACATAAGGTTAATTGGCAAGATGGTGATTTATGAACAACTATTATGGCCAGAGACAAGGTTATGGGCATACAGATGACGTGTTTCATGTCCAGATATCATTATGATAATGTGATGCTTGTAATGCAGAGATTAGTATTATTGATATATATATACTGTGGTGTTTCATTGGGTTGTGGATGTGTTGTTAGGAGTTGTTTTGGTGTTACTCTGGCAGGTGGATAGGCCTAATTACAGGGGAGGCTCTGCCGAAATTTCTGAAGAATTTGGGAGTTAGAAAAATTTGAGAAATTAAGATGTGCAAAGAAAGGGATAAGTTACGTTATGTATTTGAGAATGAATGACCGTAAGTGTGGGAGAATGTAACATCCCGGAGAAAATAATTTTGAAGTAATTAAGCGCTATTAAAAGTTGAAGTATGTTGAAATGAGACTAATGCAGTGTGACAATGTGGAATTCAGGCCCTATGATGAATGTTAGATGTTGAAGTTTGGGTCTTGTCCTAAGGTTATGGACTAAGGATTAGGTGAAACCTTCAGTTAAGTTGAAGGATCAGTTATAGGAATTTTCTTGAGAAGGGTTTTATTCGGCCTAGTGTATCATTTGGGGTGCTCCTGTGTTATTTGGGAAGAAAAAAGGATGGTTCTATGCGTATGTGTATCGATTATCGCCAGTTGAACAAGGCTATAGTGAAGAACCATTATCATTTGCCTCATATTGATGATCTGTTTGACTAGCTTCAGGGCGCACGGCTGTTTTCTAAGATTGAATGGCGCTCATGTTACCATCAGTTGAAGGTTCGGGAACTAGATATTCCAAAGACTACTTTTAGGACTTCGTATGATCATTGCGAGTCTCTTGTATGTCATTTGGGCTGACCAATGACCTAACAACTTTTGTGTCATTTGGTGAATAGTGTATTATGGTCATATCTTCACTTTTGTCATTGTCCTTATTGATGACATTCTTGTGTATTTCCAGAGACAGGAAGATCATGAACAACACCCGAGGACAATGCTTCAGACTCTGAGAGAAGAGAAATTATATGTAAAGTTTTCAGAATGTGAGTTCTGGTTATATTCCGTGGCATTCTTAGGCCACGTGGTATCGAGTGAGGGTATTTGGGTGGATCTAAAGAAGGTAGAAGTAGTGCAGGGTTGGCACAGACCATCCTCAGCTATAGAGATCCGCAGTTTCCTTGGCTTGACGGGTTACTACCGTCGTTTTGTGGAGGGGTTTTCATCGATTGCAACCCCTATGGCCAGACTAACCCATAAGCATGCTCTGTTCCAGTGGGCGGAAGAGTGTGAGGTTAGCTTTCAGAAAACTCAAGACATCTTTGACTACATTCCCAGTGTGGTATTGCCTACAGGTTCAAGGTCTTACACTGTCTATTGCGATGCCTCGAGGATTGGCCTTGGAACGGTATTGATGCATGACGGTAGGGTGATTGCCTACGCATCTATACAGTTGAATGTACATGAGAAAAATTATCCTATCCACGATCTTGAGTTAGTTGTTATTGTTCATGCCTTAAAGGTCTGGCATCATTATTTGTACGGTGTGCCTTGTGAGATTTATATTGATAACCGGAGTTGCAGCATATGTTCTAGCAAAAGGATCTAAATTTTCTCCACAGAGGGTGGTTAGAGTTGCGGTAAGGAATATGACATCATTATCCTGTATCACCCGAGCAAATCTAATGTAGTGGCCGATACTTTGAGTCATCGGGCAGAGAGTTTGGGAAGTTTGACTTACCTACAAGAATCAAGGAGGTCTACGGCGATGGATGTTCAGGCCTTTGTCAGCCATTTATGAGGTTGGATCTTTTAGATCCTAGTCGGATTTGTAGCTCGGTGCCCCAACTGTGAGCAAGTTAATTATGAGCACCAGAGACCCGTGGTTTGGTTTGAGCCGGGTGAGGTTAGATTATTGGGCACAAACTTGGTTCAGAATACTTGGGAAAAGTTTAAAGTGATTCAGGATAGACTCTGTATAACCTCGTCCAGACAGAAGAGTTATGCGGACCGAAAAGTTCGTGATTGTGCCGATATGGTGGAAGAGAAGGTCATGATTCATGTTACGCCCATAAAGCGCATTATGAGATTTGGGAAGAAAGGGAAGTTGAGTATGAGGTTTATTGGACCTTTAGAAATATTAAGGCATGTTGGGGAGGTCGCTATGAGCTTGCCTTACCTCCTAGCTTAGCAGGAGTTCATTCGATATTTCATGTTTCGATGCTCCAAAGGTATCACTGTGACCCATCACACGTGTTGGATTTCAACTCAGTCCAGTTGGACAAGGATTTATCTTATGTTGAGGGGCCAGTTGCTATATTGAACAGACATTTCAAAAAAGTTGAGATCAAAGGAAATAGATTCAGTAAATGTTCAATGGAGGGGTCAATCGGTCTAGGAGGCAACTTGGGTGACCGAACGAGATATGCGCAATCGATATCCTCATCTTTTTGCTACTTCAGGTATGTTTTCTATGCTCGTTCGAGGATGAACGAATGTTTAAGTGTAGGAGGATGTAACGACCCGGCCGGTCGTTTTTGGAATTTACGCCCCGATCCCCTATTAACTGCTTCCCCTAAGTTCATTTCTGCTACTTTGGTTTGTCGGTACGTTCGGTGTTAGGATTCAGAGTGATTCGGGATACTTAGTCCCTAAATGAGAGCTTAAGAGTTGAAAATGGTCTGTGTTCGGAACAGTATGAAGACGACCTCGGAATTGAAATCCGATGGTTTCGTTAGCTCCGTTAGGTGATTTCGGGGTTGGGAGCGTGTTCGGAATGTATTTTGGAGGTTCGTAGCTCATTTAGGCTTGAAATGCCGAAGTTTGAATTTTTGAAGTTTCTGGTCCGATAGTGAGTTTTTGATCCAAGGGTCGGATTTGGATTCCGGAAGTTGCTGTAACTCCTCATGTAATTTGGGATGTGTGCGCAAAATTTCAGGTTATTCGAATGAGGTTTGGTTAGGTTTTTGATCGAAATCGTGTTTTGCTGGAATTTGAAGTTCTTAGGCTCGAATCTTTGATTTAATTGGATTTTCGGTGTTTTTTTAGGTGTTTTAAGGATTGGTACAAGTTTGAATGAGGTATTATGTCGTGTTGGTGATTTTTGGTTGAGGTTTCGGGGGTCTCCGGATGAATTCAGATGCCTAAACGGAGAATTTTTTGACTTGTGCAAATTTTTAGGCCTGCTGCTTCTGGTATTTTCGCTTCTGCGGTTTTGGAGCCGCAGAATCGGAGCCGTTTAAGCGGCCAGGCAGCCGCATAAGCGGAAGTGGGCTTTTGGCCAGGAACCACAGAAGCGGAGATTTTTCCGCTGAAGCGGACTCGCTTCTGCAATGCGAAGACCCCATAAGCGGTTGATCGAGGATTTGAAGGAGACCGCAGAAGCGGTTAATTTTTCCGCAAAAGCGGGACCGCAGAAGCGGTTAATTTTTCCGCAAAAGCAGAAAATGGTTTGGACAGAATATTTAAGTGTTGGAAATGGGACTTCATTCCTATTTTCCGTTTTTAACGATTTGGAGCTCGGTTTGGGCGATTTTTGGGCAGATTTTCTTGTAGAACAACGGGGTAAGTGTTCTTAACTCAATTTTGGTTGTATAAATCGAATCTATTACAAGTTTTGGTGTTTAATCTGAGAATTTTGTTGAAAGGGGTAGAAAACCCTCTTGGATAGAATCACTGATATGAAGGCCGAAATGATATGGAATTTTATAATTTTAGTATGGTTAGACTCGTGAGAGTGTGAGGTTTCCGGAAATGTAGATTTTACCTGGTTCCTAGATGTGGGGCCCGAGAGGTATTTTGATTATTTTACCTATTTTCACGCCCTAGCTTTAACTTTTATGGTGGAATCGGTTATTTGCAATATTATTTACGATTTGTATTTTAATTGAATAGATTTGAGACATTTAGAGTCGGATACTCGTGGCAAGAACGTGGTGTTGGATTGATTTTGAGTCGTTTCGAGGTAAGTGACTTATCTAACTATGTGTGGGGGACCTTTCCCCTTAGGATTTGTTCTTGATATTTGAGTGCCTTGTACACGAGGTGACGAGTGCGTACTTGAGCAAATTGTTGAAAACCCGAGTTTTTACTTAAAATACTTGAACTGAATTCCTTTCGTATTTTGCTTTATCCTACCTGCTATTATAGTAGTGCTAGTATAGAAAAGCATGCTTAATTGATTCAAATTGCCTATTTGCTTAAATTGCCTCAATCGTAATTACGTGGAGCATGTTAGTCCAGAATTATTTGTTGCCTTGTATTGTTGTACTTCAATTTCTAAATATTTCTCTGATTTTGGTTGCACATTTATTTTGAGACTATGGGACGGTATCCCGTGAGATCTCCCTGCACTTTTATTTTGGGACTACGGGACGGTATCCCGGGAGATCCCCTGCACTTCTATTTTGGGACTACAGGACGGTATCCCGAGAGACCCCCCTGCACTTTATTTTGGGACTACGGGACGGTATCCCGGGAGATCCCCTGCACATAAATGATTAGACTACGGGACAGTATCCCAGGAGATTCCTTGATACTTGTACGAGAGTTAGATTACGGGACTGTATCCCGAGTGATCCATTGGACAATTGAGGAGAGGGCTACAGGACGGTATCCTGGGAGACTCTCATTGGTACTTGAGATTGAGCTGTGATTACCCTGTGTACCGCAGCGGTGTACTTATGACCTTCCTGCGCATGTTTTTCATGTGCAGATCACACATGTACCTCTACTTAGGCGCACTATCCTTGAGGCGAGGAGATATACGAAGACTTCGAGGTATATTTGTAGCGTGCGCAGATCGAAGAGTCTTCTTCTTATTATAGTTGTAGAGCTGTTATCCTATCATACTTTTGATGTAGTTATTCTTGAGGTTAGAGTGCTTATTGGAATTCTATTAGCCTGTGTTTCCCATTGAGTTTCCGGGTCTTTGGGATTTGGTTGTAGACTTCTGCATGTTAGTCCGGACGGTCTTGTACTCAGTTTTTATTTTTCATATGTTCAGTTTTAATTTGGTTTTTTCGCAAATAATTATATCTTTTCGGCATTACTCAACTTACCTGGTCGTGGAGACTAGGTGCCATCACGACATGTTCTTGATCGGTGAACTAGGGTCGTGATACTTTTATATGACAAATAAATTGATTTTTGGCAATTGGATCAAGGATAATGGAAGTCTGAGATTTGATATTAAATACTTAAACAAAATGATTGAGTTTCGATACAAAACTACATCGTTTTGACCGTCATATGGCAGCCCCATTTGGACCTGATCTGGACTCTTTGGGCTTCTAATTTTGGGGCAACTTTTGCTCAATTTCAATTAAAATACACTAGCCTAATCCTTTAACACCTATTTTATTTATTCCTAAAAATAAATATACAAGTGGAAAGAAAAATCTTTTTGGTATAATTTAAATATGTAAACTAAAATATACAAATAAAAGATAAAAAATATTTTTGGTATTTTAATGAAAGAAAATCCAAACAAAAATGCACACAAATATGAAAAAATTTATTACATGGAAGCTAAGATTATTTTAAAATTATCTTCTCTTTATAGGAGATTAAAGGGATGCAAAAATTAGGTACTCACAGTAGCTTGTAAAAAAATATGCGGTGTTTGATCTACGAGCTCTCTGCTTGCTTTTTGTTATCACTTCTTGTGTCTTCTAACTTTATGAAGATCTCTATTTATAGTTGTAGGGGGTTGTGTGGCTCTTTCATTTGATAGGTCTTTGAACCGACCAATACCATCTAGACTTGGCATGATTTAATTGCGTCATTTATTTGGATTGGATTGCCACGTCACTTGACACATGGCATAATTTTACTGGCTCATTTATTTGGCTTTGATTGCCACATCACTTGACACATTGCATCATTTCATTGGCTCATTTATTTATCTTGGATTTCCATGTCACTTGACATGTGGCATGAGCCTGGTCTTTAAGACGGGTTACTAGCCATTTGGACTTTGGGCTAAGGAAGTAGGCTTACCATTTAATTTGTAGTCCAATTACATGGACTAGCGCAACACATATATATTAGATTTAAATAATTATCTCAATTTATTAGCTGCAATATTTATTGAGAATCTTTCGTTCCTATACCATATATGAAACTATATTATCAAATATGTTCATAGTTTCCATATTACCCGCTATGCTAATATTATTTCTACAAAATATAGACATTCATTAAATAAGAAATCATTGTAGTTTTAGCCTTCCTTATTTAGGCGCGCTAATATTGGAGAATTAAATATTCTTCCAGATATTTTACAACGCAAATCACGCATTAAAAATTATCGACTATTTCGTTTCAAAATTTAGCGATTCTGTTTTTGCGATACACTACGTTTCATTATTTTTTCTGATTTCACAACTAAAAAACGACTAAATCTTCTACAATTTTTCTGCAACAAACATAATTGTGTCCAATATCCCAATTATGCTACAAACTGAATAGGAATAGGGATAACTATGGGAGATTTAGAGAATTTCGAATTTGGGATTTAAAAAATCATTATCTGTTTGGATTGGATGTTGTTGGAAATAATTGGGAATATAATTTGGGGTTTATATCTCAATTTTGAGGTGTTTTGATAAAGATTAGACTTGGTTTTGGCTGAATTTCAAATTGAAACTCGTCGAAGAAGAAGAAGAAGAAGACATAACATACATTATACTGTAGAAATTGTAGAAAAATTGTATTATGTTGTTTGTTTATTTTTATTTTATTCATTTAACTATTGTATGAAAATTGAAAAAACAAAACCTTAGGATCCTATCAGCTACGTATAACTGTTCGCTATTTCAATATGGAATTGAGTATAACCCATGAGAACACAGTTGCATGTTTTTGCTGTTATATTTTATATCAAATTCTGGTTGTATATAAATGTACTACCACTTTATCTACATTTTATCTACAAATAAACTACATGTCAGAGTAAATATATATCAGTATGGACTTTCATGATATCTACAAAATTTCTACATTTATTCTACAATAAAACTACATATCATTTGAAAAATTAATATGAAAATACAGAATTTTAATGTTTCTACAAATCATCTACAAATTGTTCATAATAGAATTAATCTTTATTTTCTTGCATGTTCATCTGGAACACTAAAGATACTTGATATGCCAACATCTCCATTTATAGAGGAATACAACTTATCTAAAATTTTCTACAACTTTCACACATTATTTTCATCTAGTTAAATACAACAACAATAACATAAAACTTACATACAAATTTTATACAAAATTTATATAATATGTCTTTTGTATATTTTGTATCTGACTAATACATAGTAAAAACAAATTTCATACAATAATTATATATTCTACAAATTATCTACAATTTTCGTACATTATTTCTACAAAATTATATTCAGCTACAATATAATACCACTTAAATATATTTTATACAATGTTGTTCAACTTTCATACAATAGTTAAATGAATAAAAGAAAAACAAATAAACAACATAATACATTTTTTCTACAATTTCTGCAATATAATGTATGTCACGTCTTCTTCTTCTTCTTCTCCGAGTTTCAATATGAAATTCAGCCAAAACCAAGTCTAATCTTCACCAAAACCCCTAAAAATTAAGATATAAACTCCAACCATATTCCCAATTATTTTCAACAACGCCCAATCCAAACAAATAATGAATTCTGAAAACCCAAATTCAAATTCAATGCTTTAGAGCTTTTTAATGGCTGTTAATTGTAGAATTGTTGCTATTTTCCTTTCCTCTTATATTACTGAAATTTGGGATTGAGAGATACAGAGAAACGTAAAGAGAATTCTCAATTCTTTGCAACAACATCCAATCCAAATAAATAATGTCTTTTGAATACCCAAATTCGAATTCAAAGCCTCAAAACTTTTTAAAGGTTGTCAATGGTGGATGGGTTGCAGATTTTCGTAGGTTTTAGAAGAGGAAATCGTGGGTGATTGAAGAGGAAATCGTGGGTGTAGTTTGATACGTGAGTGAGGTGGTGGGATTTGGAGAGAGAAACTTGGGGGAGAGGGAATATACGGTTGAGTAAATTTAGAAGACTAATTAATACCATTAAAATCCTGAAATGGTACATAAATAGTAATTAGGTATATAGAAGGTAATTATATTAAAAGTTAAGGGTAATATAGTTTACTATATGACATATGAATGTAAAAATTTCATATTTATTTGGACTAATATCTTGAATTTAACATGGTCCATATTATTTTATGGATTTAAATCCGATAAAATTTAAATGTTTACAGCCATCATTTGTATTCATCTTTTTTTGTCAATTTTTTTACTTTCTTAACTTTTTAAAAATACTGGAAACAAAATTGTTCCCTTAAAAAAAATTCCAATCACTTCTTTTGGTTACAAACAAAACCGTCGCTCCCTTTTACACTTTTCGCACCATCAGTTACACACATTTAATATCAGTTATAAACCTTCATGTGCAACAGTAAAATTAAGATCCCTCGAAAAACACGACTCTTCATTAAACATAATAGTATGCATACCAAGCAAAAACCTTTTCACCTTCCTCGATTAACTGCTTTTATTCCCATACTAAAAATTCACATTTGTTTGCGACTATTCTATGGGTAGTGGAAGTAAAATTTCTACTTCACTAATCTTTGATTAGCTGATTTAAATTTGTTAATTTCTTTTTTAGACTGGTCGTAGTTACATTTTAAACTTTAACAATCTTTATGGAAGAAAATAGGTTTTCCTTAATTGTTATATTTCTGGTTTCAAGCTGATTCATATCTTCAGAGTTACACTAGCTAGTACCATTAATTGGTGTGGACCGTGTGTTTAACTAAAAAGTATTAGGCCTTTTTGTCAAACCAATTGAATAAGAAGATCTGGGGCAAATCCTAGCCAGAGATAATTTATTCTAGATGTGGGATAGGAGATGGGAATAGATAAGCATAATTGAACATAAAATTTGATTATGGCTGTGATTGAATCTCATAATGTGAGATTTAGGTGACTGCTCCAATAATATCAAATAGTAACGAAGAATACATAAATGAAAAGAGTCACCATTCTTTAACAAGACCGACTTCTAGATATTTGATAAAGCGATAAAGTTGAATTACAGATGAATACCGTGATTCTAATGTAACGACCCGACCGATTATTTTGAGCTTTTACACTTTGTTCGCCAGTTCTCGGGCATGGTCTGCCCCATGTGATGTATTATGACTTATGTAAATCTTTGTTTTTGATTTTCAGGGTAATCGGAAAGAATTTGGAAGAACAGTTCTCAGTTGAAGCAAGAAATTTGAAAGGTTTGGCCAAGTTTTGATTTTTTAGTATTCGATCTCGGATTTGGATTTTTATGATTTTGTTAGCTCCGTTAGGTGATTTTGGACTTGGGAGCGTGTCCGGAATGTATTTTGGAGGTCCGTGGTAGATTTATGCTTGAATTGGCAAAATCAAAAATTTGGCGTTTTCCGGTCGGTAATGAAAATTTTGATATCAGGGTCAGAATGGAATTTCGAAAATGGGATGTTTGGTCGGCATCCCATGAGGTTTGGATATGTTTTGGAAGAGTTTCTGGAAGATTTTGGCGTTTTGAGCATAAGCATGTAATGATCCAAAGGTCCATTTTTAGTTCTAGAGATCGAAATTTGATTTTGAGCCTTCCAGAATTTGTATCATGAATTATAGGAGTGATCTGGAAAGTTTGGTCTAATCTCATCAAGTCGCGATTGAATTTTTGACGCGAATCATAAGTTAATTGTTTAACGATCAAAATGAATATTGCACTGAGCAAACGAGCTACGAATTGAGTTTGACTATGTTCGTATTATTATTTGGGAATCATAGGAACAAAAATCATCGAATTCCGAGTTCGTATGATGAAGTTAAAGCCTTTTTAGTGAAATTAATGATTGATGATGCATCAGATCTGGTGTGCACCTTTTGGCGACCAGATTGGACCTTTTGCGACGGGAATTGGCCTTTAGCGACCAGAATCGGATTTATTGAAGCTATTACGTTTTTTTAGCTTATTTTGATGTTTTTTTTTGTGAAAGAACGCGGTTTTGGGTGATTTTTGAGCAAGAAATCATGGGAAATATTGACGTAAGTCACTTGTGATTATTTCTACTCCATAATATTGAATTATCATCGAATAATTTGTCTAGATTATATATTTTTGAGGTGTCAATTGGGGATTTGGATCTAGGGATTTTGAAAATATGATTTGAAGATTTAAAGTCCGAATTGTTACCGGAATTTAGTAATTTTTGTATAGATGGACTCGTGGTTGAATGGGTTGTCAGATTTTTTGTATTTCGTCGGATTCTGAAGCGTGGGCCGGGGGGGCCGAGTTTGAGCAATTTCGGGATTTTGATGTTAAATTCGATATTTTCGAGTGGGCTTCGCCCCCTTATAATATTTTAATGATTATGTACTGATTATGGCTACATTTGGAGCATCCGAAGGTCGATTTGTGCGGGCGAGGCACATCGGTTTAGAGTTTGGACTGGATCGAGGTGAGTAATGATTGTAAATAATGTTTTGAGGGTTTGAAACCTCGGATTGCATATCAGAGTGCTATATTCAGGTGAGGAACACGCTTGATGACGAGCATGGGGTCGTGCACTATTTGGGACCGTGACTTGGTCCATCTTGATTGATGATTTTACCACGTATTTGACTGAAATCTAATTTTTATCATAATTATTTCGGCTGAATGCCATATTTGGGCTTCGTGGCAGCTATTTGGACCCTTCGAGGATTTTTGTTGATATTTCCTCACTGTTTTGACTTTATACTTGAACTCAATCATGTTATTTTCTACTGTTTTCAAAACTCACTCAGGTTTAGTTTACTTTAACACTTGAAATGACATTTCCAATAATATTTGCTCGAGTGGCTTATGTGATTTTTTGACTGAGTAAGGCTGAGGGCCTGTGTTGTGAGGATATCCTTTTGGGTCGGGTTGCACGCCGCAACAGTGTTACACTGATTCTGATTATGAGGCCGAAGGCCTGAGATATGTACGCCACAAGTTGGATTGTTGATATGAGACCGAGATCCTAGAGATGATGCCACAAGGTGGCTTGATATTGCGCCTGGGCCGTAAGGGGCCCCTCCAGGAGTCTGCACACCCCCAGTGAGCGCGGGTAACCATTGTGATGTGAGATATAGCCCAAGGGGCTAGTATTGTTCTATGTGATTGCCCGAGGGACTGATATTGTTCTATGTGATTGCCCGAGGGGCTGGTACCGTTCTAAGATATGGCCTGAGGGGTAGATTTGTTGATATTGTGCCCGAGGGACAAACCTTATGTGCTTATATTTCTTATTTGCCTGTCATTTACCTGTTTAATTGCGTATTTATGCCCGAGGGGCGGATTTCTGTGCTTATCTGCACCAGTTGTTCTGCATTCATTTGCGTAACTGTTGAAAAAGTCATTTTCAAAGAAGTTTAAATTCAGCTAAGAGGTTTTGAGGGATTGAACAGCTTTATTGTTTTCTACTGGCTTTTGAAACTACTTCTATACAGCATGTTGATGCGCTTTTCGTGATTTCTTACCATTCAGACTTTAGTTATGATTATTACTCATTGAGTTGACAGTACACATTTTACTCCATGCACCTTGTGTGCAGATTCAGGTATTTTCTTAGCTTGGTGGAAGTTGTCATTGGAGTGAGCAAGTTAGCTGACTAGAGATTGCGGCTCTGCTTTCTCCCTCTTTATTCGTCCTTATGTATTATTGCGATTTTTCTGACCATTTGAGTCTTGATGTGACTAGACAATTAATGCGGATCGTCTCAGGCAGTGCATCTCACCTAAGCCTTCGTATCAACCATCCCGTTAAGCCCATTATGACATAATAGATGCATGGGCCTGTGCAACAAAAATGCACAGAACTATAGTATGAGTACGAAAATAACGTGTACCCAATGAGTATCCCGTCTAATCTTGAAGAAGTAGAGACGAGAGGTCGACTTTAACATTTACTAGTGGTCCAATATTAATATTATTAATGCGATGAATCACGGATTTATTTACAACAGTAAATTCACATAAGTCACGAAATAGGTAAAAGTTCTTGTTTATTAAAAATCTCCGAATTCGTAACCCATTAATTAACAATTATCTCAAGTAGGGGGAACAAATATCAATATCAATAAATCTCAAGGCAAGCAATACAAGCATGCACAACTCATGCCGAGGTCATACGGTCCGATCAAACATAAATGTAAAATGTGCACTGCCGAGGATCGAACGACGCGAACCATAGATGCATCTATTACCCCGCTCGCGAACCACACATGCGACGCGGTCAAATTTAAATAAACAATCATCCTGCTCATGAACCTTACATGCGACGCATGTACACATAGAATACATGCTCTAACAATAAATTAAGAATTTATCTGGGAACATTTAGCCAAATAAAAGACAATTTTATTTTATTTATTTAAGAAAATGAAGTTTAATCCTCTTAGAAATTCATTACCAATTCGATAGAATTTAAGAAATTCAATTATCAATAAGATCACAGATATTCCAAGTATAGCATGCTTTTGGGTCCTAGACTACCCGGACTTACACATATTAGTAGCTACACACGGACTCCCATCACCTCAGGCGTACGTAGCCACCAACGAATAGGAGCAAATAATTAATTATTTCACCTATGGGGACAATTCCCTCTACAAGGTTAGAAAGAAGACTCACCTCGCTCTGAAGGCCCACAACCGGTGTTCCACGCCTTTCCGAAGACTCGAATTGATGATAAATACTCCAAAACTAGTCAATAATTATGCAAATCCATTAATACGTGCTCAATTACTCATTACAATCCCTTTCATAACAATTCCTAACCACGATCGAAAAGTTAACAAAAATGCCCTCAGGCCCTCGTGCCCAGATTCCGAAAACTTTCAAAGATTAAGCTTACCCATAATTCCACGAACTCAAATATACAATTTACTATCAATTTCATACCCAAAATCGTGGTCAAATTCCAAGAATATCAATTTTCTAGGTTATCCCCTAACCCCCAAACTTCTACCAATTTACATGCTAAAATCCATATATAATCAATATATTTAAATCAAGACGGATGAGATTAGATTACCTTATCGTTGATGATGAAAATCCCCTCTTGAAACTCACCAAGAATCGCCCATGCTACGAAAATATGAGAGGAAATGGCCAAATCCTGATTTAAAAAGAACCATTCTGCCTCTAGCACATCCGCACCTGCGGTCCCTTGACCGCTTCTGCGATTCTGCAAGTTCGAGCCAATATACCGCTTATGCGGTTTCCTCCAGGCTCCTCATTTCTACTTCTGCGCCCTCCCTACCGCATCTGCGGTCCCAGATCTCTTCACGTCTAATCGCTTCTGAGGTTCAATTCCTCACGTCTGCGGGGCCTCTTCTGGGTGAACCCTCCGCAGAAGCGGTTAAACCAGGAACCAGACCCCTTCAGTTATCTCCAAAATTCTAATTTTGATCCGTTCACTACCCAGAATCCACCCGAGGCCCACGGGACCCCAACCAATCAAGCCAACTAGTCCCAAAACACATTACAGACTTGATCGAGGCCTCAAATCATATCAAACATCGTTGAAACCACGAATCGACCTCCAATCCAAACATTATGAACTTTAGAATTTCAAACTTCTACTTTCGATTTTTAAACCTATCAAATCACGTCCAATTGACTTTAAATTTTGTGCACAAGTCATATTCGGCATTACGGTCCTACTCCAACTTTCCAAATCGGATGCAGACCCCGATATCAAAATGTCCACCTCCGGTCAAACCTCTCAAAAACCTTTAAATTTCTATCCTTAGTCAAATGGCTCCAAAATACTCCAAGGACATCCGAATTCACTGTCACGACCCAATTCTATAACAGGTCATGATGGCACCCAACACCATTGCTGGGCAAGCGAACACAGAAAAATACTAATTAAACCTTAGGTCACTTTAATCCCAAAATAGTGAAATAATTCTCTAAGTTGGAAATTATGATAAAAATCATGATAATCATTCAACCCCAACATAACATCTACTAATGTGTGTGCCAAGACCCGGTATCACAAGTAGTAGGCAACTTGTAGAATATATAACAAAATACATTATCCTACTGTCTGAACGGAATAGACAGCATAAATACATAAGAAAAATCCTTCAAGCTGCTGCACGACACGAAAGGGAAAGCAACTCACCGTAGGGGTCTCAAATATGCTCAGTGGAGCGCGCCCGACTGCTAGCCAGATGAACCTGCCTCAGATACTGTACATTTAAGTACAGAAGTGCAGTATGAGTACACAAACAATATGTACCTAGTAATTATCCCATCTAATATCGAAGAAGTAGAGACGAGAGGTCGACTCGATACTTACTATTGTCAATTAATAAGAGAAGAGTTCATAATAAGCATGAATATATTAAGTTATTAACATTTAATAATCATGAAGCAACAGTTCTTTCCCAAGTACTAACATGGATGATGGTCTATAGTTTAAGCATACATGTAACTCAGCCATTGAAGGACTTCTAAGCAAAATATGCGCAAATAATCACCGTGGGACGTACGGTCCGA
Organism: Nicotiana glauca; assembly: GCA_026770625.1. Taxonomy (NCBI): domain Eukaryota; kingdom Viridiplantae; phylum Streptophyta; class Magnoliopsida; order Solanales; family Solanaceae; genus Nicotiana; species Nicotiana glauca. Next base: position 51,800 of record MU784360.1, read on the forward strand.
TGCAAAATAACATAAACTGTGCACCGTCGAGGGTCGAACGACTCGAACCATAGATGCATCTATTACCCCACTCGCGAATCACCCATGCGACGCGGTAAAAAAAATTTAATCTTATTAACAAGCAACAACAACAATTAATATATATATGAGGAGTAGCCATACACAGGAATGCCAATTATTCTCTTTTAAAAGACCAAACACGATAAGCACGTAAAGCATGCTTATGGGTCCTAAACTACCCGGACTTAGCATAATAGTTGCTACGCGCGGACTCTCGTCACCTAGCACGTACGTAGCCCCCAAATATAATGACAAATAATTCAATCATTATACTTATGGGGACACTTCCCTCTTACAAGGTTAGAAAGGAGATTCACCTCGCTCCAAAGCGCACTTCTAAATACCAAGAACAAGGCCAAGCAATCAATTCGGCGTCGAGAAATCCCAAACTAGTTAAACGAAGTAAGAACTAGTAAATATAGACTTATAAGAACGAGCCCTAGGTACTCAAGAAATTTTCCAGCCTTTTACACAAGTTTCCTAATTTTCAACCCTAGGCCCACGTGCCCGGATTCCGAGATTTTTCGAAGGAAGTAGTTCTCTACAACCTAAGGATCAATAATATATGATTTTTAATTCATTTCATAACAAATCTCATGGTTAAATCAAAGTTTTACTAAAACCATAGGTTTATCTCTAACACTTTGATTTTGCCTAAGTTCTAGTGTTTAATCTATATAAAATACAACTATTAAACTAAGGTTGGATGGAATGGACTTACCTCTTGGTGCTGAGTGGAACCCTTCTCTTCAAAGTTCCCAAAATCGCAAACGAGAGAGTGAAAAGTGTCAAAAATGGGTTAAAACCCCATCTTTAATGAACCTCACTGGTTCAGTAGTTTTCGCATCAGCGGTTAGGGGACCGCACAGCGGTCCCGCATCTGCGAGAATTAGGCTGCATCTACGAAAAGGTGAGGGAAAGCTGGGACCACATCTGCGGTCTCAGGCTCGCATCTGCGGAGCCGCTTCTGCGGCTTAGGAGCTGCATCTGCGGTTTCTTGGCCTGGCCACCTGGTCCGCTTCTGCAATGAAAGGGCCGCATCTGCGGCCCAAGAACTGCAGGTGCGGTTATGACAGAAACAACAATCCTTCAGCCCCTTTCCAAAATTTCCACTTCACTCGAGCATCGTCTAATTGACGCTCGGGTCTTCCGAGCCCCGCCCGAACATACCGACAAGTCCAAAATCACAAGATGGACCTACTCGAACCTTCGGAACACCCGAAACAATGCTAATTCTAGAAATCACCTCCTAAAACCAAATGAATCAAACTTATGAACTTCAAGTTCTTAATTTCCCTCCACCGGGCCAAAACGCCCTAAATCTACTCGGATCGACACCAAATTTTACGGGCAAGTCTTAAATGATATTTCGGACTAGTACCATGCTTCGAAACTGAAATACGAGCCCAATAACTAGGAAATTAATGATTACTTAGGGGTCGTTTTCTAGGGTGCATAAGAATAATGCTGAATAAGGTATATTAGTAATGCTTGTATTAGTTATGCTTGCATTAGTTATGCTGGTATTAGTTATGCTTGCATTAGTTATGCTGTATTAGTTATGCTGTATTAGTTATGCTGTATTAGTTATGCTAACATATTTCTTATTCATTGTTTGGTTTGATATATTAAAATATTGCACAATTTCTAAAAGAATTGTTGTTTACAAAAATGCCCTCAAAACTAGTCCACACTATAACTTTTTAAAAGAAACATATATTGAGAAATTTTTTATATGAAAAGGTTTAAAAAAAAATATTTTATTTATCTACCTATATTGTAAAATAAAATTAAATATTTATTTATAAAACAAAGAAAATAAGCTAAGAATTTATTTATTTACTAGGGATATAATTTTATTTCTCACTATTTGGATTATTTTGAAGTTGTATTAATATACTAACTAGCATATTTTAATCAAGCATAAATTTTGAAGAATAATTTTGTCTTTAACTAAGCTAATACATGCATTAAAACTCATTGCATTGCTAATACCATTGTTTTCTATGCATTGGTTATGCATAGGATAATACCAAATAGGATGTATAACTAATGCTTGCATAAGTAATGCATGAGTTCAAAATGTCTACCAAATAATGTATTATTAATACATAAAGCTAATGCACCCTACCAAACAATGTATTATTAATACACAAAATTAATGCATGCATTAACTTATCTAATGCACCATACCAAACGACCCCTTAGTATCTTTAATTCCTTAAAACTTCAAATTAACAATTTCTAATAAAAATTCATTGCTCGTGCTAGGTACCTCGGAATTAGATTCCGGACATACGCCCAGGTCCCATAATTTCCTACGGACTCTCTGGGACTGTCAAAATACGAGACCAGGTCCATTTTCTAAAAATGTTGACCATGGTCAAACTTAATTTTTTAAGAAAATTCTAAGAACTCAAAGGGGCATATTTCACTCAAAACTCCTCCAAATCCCGAACCAATCGTCCTAGCATGTCGTAAATTAGATAGAGCAACCAGGTGGGTCATTACATTCACTTTCGATCTCGCTCCCAACTCAAGAATCACCATACGAAGCTACTCCATGACTCGGAATCCCAAACGGACATTGGTAACACTAAAATGCACTTCAACCCAAACTTATGAAATTTCTTCCAAAATGCTAACTTCCACAATAGGTGCCAAAGCACTCCCGGGTCACCCAAAATCCGATTCGGGCATACGCCCAAGACAGAAATCATTATACGAACCTACTGGAACCTTCAGATCCAAATTCTGAGGTTGTTTACTTTGAAATCCAATCCTAGTCGATTTTGTCAACTTAAAGCTTCTGAAATGAGAATTTCCTCTCCAAGTCAACTCTAAACTTCCCGAAATTCAATTCTGACCACGCGTACAAGTCATAATACCTGAAATAAAGCTGCTCATTGTCTCAAACTGCTGAACAACGTACTAGAACTCAATACATCCGGTCGGGTCGTTACACTCTCTCCCACTTAAACATACGTTCGTCTCAAACATGCTAAGAACTGCGCTGGGGTTGTCCGAAATCACTATTTAACACCTCGGGCACCTACCCGTGCTATCACCTCCTAGCTGGGCACCCTAGCTCGATCAAACTGAAGATATCCTTTTTCACTTAAGCAAATAAACCTTAGAGCCCAATTCCAACATCAGGAATTCTCTGCCACGCTTGTTCCAACATACTCTCACCGTATTAATAACTACATGCAGCGCCACATATGACTCCACACCCTTGCTGAGTTCACACCATGCACCCCATTATTCACAAGACCATAATAAAACTCTCTGATCATAATAGCCGACATTTCCCGAATCTGATGCTCATAATGCACCCCATGACATATATAAGTCATGTTCCAACTCTCGCAATGCCTCCACGACGGAAGGGATGTGTAGAAATTCATAACCAACTACCGAATCAATGATTCATAGGGTCTGTACTCCCGTCAAGAACCATCACCTCTTTTTGAAGTAAATAATGGTCTTTGCTCCTTAATATACTTCATATATTTAGGTAGCACTGATCCTAAGTCCAATGATCTCATCTCACCCACCACGAACTGCTCAGGCAATAATTCACCCCGGACATGGTAAAAAGTCTCAAATGACACCACAATGTGGCAATAGGCTACCAATTTGAACACGATACAAAAGGAAAATGAAGTCTAAAAAGGAAATCCAATATCCCTGCTCGCGAATCATACATGCGACGTGGTCAACATACTGAACAGACACCCCGCTCGCGAATCATAAATTCGACGCGGGCACACATCCAATATGAGCTTTCCTCCAAAAAAACGTAGGAAAAAAATACATAAAAATAGATACGTGGACTGTGCTCAACATCATACTGTTGCGGCGCGCAACCCGATCCAACCAATATACCCATGGCGGTGTTCCACCCGATCCACACATAAAATTCACGTAAGGAGTTACAAACAAAGCCAGATTGCTCATTATATCAAAATACCGAATGTCGGTCACCGGCACGCTAAGTGCATAATACCATCCCTGGGAGACATATAGCGCCATAAGCTACAAAAACTGAATCACAACTGAGGTGCGATATACGATCTGAATATCAAAGGCCATTCTGCTCATATAACATCATCCCTATGCGGAACCTCAACAAATAAAAAGTTCATCAAGCCGTCTCACAACTCACACGACGCAATATATCATTACATGAAATAGACGACGACAAAATAATACTCCGACTACTCTTCCATAAGGAGCGCATTGCTGAGAAGAACACATATGGCCTGATATAAAGCCCATATTCACATTTAAATCCATCCACAGACCCCAAGCTAATTCTGATCATACTGAACTAGGCTATTAACCTTTCAAAGGTCCATAATGACCCCATTTATCTCATAACACACAAGAATAACCATCATAACCGGAGTAATCCTCCGTAGTCCACAACCCAATGAACTGAGTGCCCTCCATGCATTAATTCTCAAATTAACGACATCACCATAATCTTCATACTTGGTTTAACTCATCAATCAATCAAGTAACTATATGCCACACTTATACAACCTTCCCATGGGGCATGCTCCCACAACCTTCCATAACAGATAATAGGTCTGTACATCCAGACCACCGACCGCACTAATGCTGAAAAGAGATAAAAAATCCTTAACCAGTATGCAAAGCCTTCTTCACCATGCAACGATCTAAGGTGATGCTGAAGATAATACCAGCTTACTTTAAACGTCGAAACTACTTTCCGGCTCATCCGAGCTCGCGACATCCTTGTTAATACTGAACTGCAACCATCCATACTTCAAATTCCATACCACTCACTGCACCCTAATACACCAATATACGATAGAACACGATTTTCATTATACCTCCGGAACCACTAATAGATTAACACTTCATCATATAAGAACTATCACTTGGCTCACTTCAAGATAACCATAGCAACATACATGTGAATTCTCATAACCGTAGAATGTGCAAATCTCTAAGTAGTGGTCTAAGCCACCATAGCCCCTTCCAGGATTCGCCTACACATAACATGACATAACACTAGAATACTTCTGAATAACATCAATTACAATGACCGACAAGCATCACATGTACCTTCACAATTCACTTGCATAACTTAATCACACTAAAGGAACTGATCACTACCACCAATATGCCAATTCAACTATGGCTAACCGATCTATCTTCTTCCAATTCATCATTGATTAACTTAGAAATAATAATAACTCCATTCAACACATAACACGCTCCATCCACACTCATCCCAAGTCACCTTGAATAACGAGACTAGGTTGTCTCAAATCCCACGAACCATTTCACACCTCTAAAAAACTACACTACAAGTCAAAACATAGTAGAACATTCTGCGCATTTTCTCGTAAGTTACTACAAAGCTTGATTTTTAACCGTACCTATAGGCTCGAAATCATTAGGCACCGCACTTTACCCATTTGAATCCACTAGGACTGTTGAGAGGCACCCGCTCTGACTTGGCCCCGAATATGATCAACTCCATGAATATTCTAGCACATGAATACTCTCTCAACAAAGCACCCGGTAGAATCACTTCTTTTGAAACCCGCATCCAAACAAGGCATAAATCTTGAATCCTTCCCCAAGTCTGAACTTGAGCCAATAAGGCCAACCATAGCACACCTTTAACAATTACTTTACTCAAATTACCACTTATGTTCCTTTCCCGTAGCTAAAATAACCCATCAACATTCTAAAACCTCGAAGGTAGTTAACCATGCAACCCAATCATAGGCGGTGGGACTCTCCCACTTAGCTTGAAGCCACTTATTATGCAACTCAGGAATTCACCAGGATTCCTTATCTCTTATTGACATAACCTTGCGCAATCAACCGCCAAAAGTCTTGGAATCTCTTTGTTAAAACACCTTTTTATACTATGAAGCATCAACTACATTCGCACGACCAATTTCTTTACTGTACAAGTCCATTCACTCCTCGTGGACACCAATTGAAGGTACGGTAACATCCTTCCAATTCAAAGTTAGGTTGTACCTTCTTCATCTCAAGCATCTCACTTCCGTTATATCAAATCTCCTGTCGCATAATAGTCTGTGCTTCAACTTAATTCGTAGGCCCCAATCACTAATCATTAAAATTCCCAAGTCACTCCAAGCTCTGCTTAAGGTGCGTGGTCATACTACAACAACCCAGATGCAACTCCGTCACTCTCCCACTTTGGAGAAACTCGCTCCTTTAGCCGACTACTCGACCTTCGCTTCTTATACCTGGATGTCTAGAAGTTTTAACCATTGCTTGACTCTTCCCACATGTCCTTCCTCATATTCTGCTGCTCAGTTGTTGCCTTAATAAGATCTATCTTCGTAGCACTTGAACACACAAATTGCTACTAACTTTAAACCTTTTCGAAGATCATCTTTCTCAAGCCGTCAACATTAGAAACACTGATTCAATCCTGAACCACTGCACCCTGCGATCTCTGACCGTTGCTTCTTCAATATCGTCTCGCAATATCCTGCTCCAAAGGAAAATTGTAGAAGATTATAGCACCGGTGAACTTAGTAGATTCAACAGGGACTACGACACCTCATCATAGAAGAAAACTCGACCACACTTGCAAATACCAAGTCTTGTTACTCCATCGCCCAAATCTGCACATTCTAGTCTGATTTCCTTTCCTCCGCCGGAAGTAAAATACTGAATATATGAATCGTGCACTTAGTAAACCTCCCTTCAAGTCATTCACTGCCCCGACATGTAGGCAAACGTCCTACCATCATATCAATAATGTGGAACAATCATTTGTAAGCATCAAGGAAACTTATGCCTAGCCCCAGAGCTCTAAGAAGTACCACTACTGAGCTGAAATGAAAGAATATCCTTCCATACGTGACGATAATAGCTCAAACAACCCTGCAGAGAGAAACACCCTGTACCACATTCGTAGTACCATTACAATCCTTCAATACCCGATTTATAATCAGTGGTTCGCATAGCATAAGATTGAGTAGGAAGGAAACAAGGGCATAAGCCTCAATGAATCAAATCGCACGATGAGGAATAAAGAAGGGAAGTACTCTTAACAACCATGTAGCCTCCCAAAGATAAGTATAGAGATCTCTGTACCGATCCGCCAGAATCTACTAGACTCGCTCATGACTCGTGATATGTAAGGGAACCTAGTGCTCTAATACCATGTTGTCACGACCCAAAATCCACTAAGGATCGTGATGGCGCCAGACACCGCTGCTAGGCAAGCCAACCAAAATACTTAATTAAATTCTTATTTAAACAATCTAAAAAACTCTGTTTCTTATTCAATTTTTACTAATGAAAGATACTTACTTCAATTTAATTATGCTTCTCGATAAGTCAATACGAAATACCCCATACTATCCCAGAACCCAGTGTCACAAGTGCACGAGCAATTTCTAAGAAATAACTTAATACAACAACAGTTCAGAATACAATATTGGACAGAAAATAAATATAGTAATCTGAAAGATACTTTCGGGCAATGGATCATCTCGGGAAGTGAAGCTCACCTAAGCCTCCGTATCAACCATGCTGCTACACTCATTAGGCCACTATAGATGCATGTGCCTGTGCAACAAAAAGGCACATAAGTGTAGTGTGAGTACGAAAACAACGTGTACCCAATGAGTATCCCGTCTAATCTCGAAGAAGAAAGGATGAGAAGTTGACTTCGACACTTACTAGTGGTCCAATAATAATATTATTAATGCAATGAATCACTTATTTATTAACAACGATAAATTCAGATAAGTCACGAAATAGGTAAAAGTTCCTGTTTATTAAAAATCTCCAGATTCGTAATCCATTAATTAACAATTATCTCAAGTTCGGGGAGCAGATATCAATAAATCTCAAGGCAAGAAATACAAGTATGTGCAACTCATGCCGAGGTCGTATGGCCCAATCCAACATAAATGTAAATTGTGCACTACCGAGGGTCGAACGATGCAAACCATAGATGTATCTATTACCCAGCTCGCAAACCATACATGCGACGCAGTCAAATTTAAATAAATAATCATCCTGATCGTGAACCTTACATGCGACGCAGGTCTCACGAGTATGGAAATTGGGTCGTGACAAGTTGGTATTAGAGCCTAGGTTACTAGGTCTCACGAGTCATGAGCAGGTTTGGTAGAGTCTCGCGGATCGGTATGGAGACGTCTGTACTTATCCTCGAGAGGCTACAAAACCTTTAGGAAAACTTCACATTCTTGAATTCTTATCGTGCATACTTGATTCATCTTGAAGAGAAAGTTTTGAAATTCCTTCCACGGGTTTGCATGCGCGCATCAGCGCTCGGTATCAGACGTGCCCTAATGGCTTGTGATTTCCCCGATCGAGGGGTGAGATGTGATTTCTATGAGTTGATGTTGGGCCAGTCTGGAGGACTTGAGGCCGGATCTTTGCTTATGGCTTGAGAACCAAGGTGCTGATGGTGCGAGCTAGTGTTTTAAACTAATATGTTCAGTATTGTCCCTAATGGTGGGAGTGACGACTGGACAGCTATGTGATGAATATGTTAGTACTGCGTGATGTTTTTATATGACGTGGAATAGTCGAGGAAGATTTTCTAGATGATAGGTAAACTACTAAGTGCTCGATTTCCATTGTGGTTGGATGTGTAACTCCGAGTTATGGGCGCGTGAAGAATCCTTTTATGTAACTTAGTTGGCAGTGAAGTAAATTTCATGTTATGGTATGAGTATAGACTCAGGAAGACTAAGTGACTGTGTAACGTGTATGACGGTGGAAAGTATGCAAAGAAGGTGGGTTATCTCATGCAGAATAATCTACGTAGGTGTGTTCCTTATAATGTTAAGTAGAGAGTTTCTTTTCTACTAACAGGGTGTATGTGTTGAGATTTGAATTTGACTCAAATTGAGAAAGTTGAGTTGATTGTCACAAGAATGAAGGTGATCTTAGTAGTGGAATTGAGGTATTTTAAGGTATGCGTTACCTAAGCTTGTGAAGAATTTTTGTTGAACTAGCTGTAGTAATATGGAAATATTCTTGAGTTTGATGACCTGTGTGACCTGGTTGAATTAGAAGAATTTAGTTCCGATAGCTCGATTAGGAGAAAATGGATTTCCAAGTGTTCTTGATAGTTTCTACCATGGTTTAAACCAGATACTTTCCACCGGTATGTGGAACGTATTGTGTATTGTGAGTTCCTGTATATTTCTTCATTATTGATGGGGTACGAAGATTTTGGAGCGAGGTTCTGTTTAATGTGGGGTTCCTTTTGCTACTTGGTTGGTTTGAGTGGTTATGGTGATGGAGAATTGTGCTGCGAGTATACGAGTTGTGTAGTATGTTATGCGATTATATCTAGGGTTATTATTATGGCTTGACACAGTTTGTTCGGACTTATACAGTGTGTGTATGTGAGATTCGGGTTTTGAAAAGAATTCTGGATGTTAGAAATTGGGCTCCAAGGATTTTGGGGTAAGGTTAAAGTAATGTTTATTATTCACTACAATGGGTTTAATGTATTTCGGAATAATTGATTCCAATTTTATTTATGAATTATATGCCCTACCGGTATGAGGGTTCGTTATGTGCTATAAAAAATATGTTTATGAAATTTATTGAGAAGAAGAAAGAAAGGAAATTGAAAACTGTAGTTGGCATAATGTGAAATATTTAAACCGGGCCGCAAGCCGCGGTGGAGGTTATGTAAGGACGAGGTCCTTGGGGTGAATATTTATGAGTTTAAAGTTTCCCTTTGTAAAGTTTAATTCGTACGATAATATTAAAAGGGAGTCATGCCAGTTAGGTTGATTTGATAATTCTTGTATATTTTATGTTCATATTCAGCCATTTTCGTACTATAAACATTGAGTTTTAGCTTATGAGATGAGTTCCCACGTGGCGTTAAATGTGACTCATTAATCCGATTAAGTAATAATGATGTCTTCATGCCTCACATTCTGTTGCCAGTGTTGTGAAAATTTGAAACGAGGTGGTGGTTAATATGATATTTAATGATAATGATGGAATTATTTATGAACAACTATTAAGACCAGAAATGTGGTTATGATCATACAAATGATGTGTTTCATGTCAAGACATCATTGTGATAATGTCGGGCTTGTAATGTGGAGATTAGTGTTAACGATGTACTTATGGTACTTGTTGGGTTGTGGACATGCTGTTAGGAGTTTTTTTGGTGTTACTCTGACAGGTGGATGTGCCCAATTACAAGGGAGACTCTGCCGAAATATTTGAAGAAAAAATAATCTGGGAGTTAGTCAAATTTGGGGACTTAAGAAAGTTGAAATGTTGGAAGAATACCTAAGATCTATATGAAGTCGTTCGGTTCATTTGGTTGTGGACTGTGGGGTGTTGTCCCGGCTATGGTGGTAGTTCTTGTGTGTTATGAGAAGAAATGACTTATTACGGGGCCAGGTGTCACGACCCAAATTCCATACCCGATCGTGATGGCGCCTCTCGTGAAGACAAGGCCAGCCAACAACCCCAAATCCTCTTATTAAACAGCTATTAAACATAATGAATAGAAAATACATCTTAGTGGCGTTTAACTATCAATTCCTTCCCAATACAACCCGACCGGGGTGTCACAAATCACGAGCATCTAATGAGTAGGGACAATTCTACTGGACCAAACAAAGTACATGTATACAAGATGAAACTGAAATTCAAAAGTGGAATGCGGTGCCGCGAACGCTGGCGGTCACCTTGCTCAACTACCACAATATGGCCTTCAATCATGCTAATAACCCGCTACCGGGTTGACAATACCTGCAACTGCACGCATGGTGCAGGGAGTAAAGTGAGTACTTCCAACTCAGTGGT
>MU784360.1:63883-91392 GCA_026770625.1 Nicotiana glauca
CAACACAAGGCCTGAAAGCCTGCTCTCAATACACTCGAGGCCTGAAAGCCTCCTTACATAACACTCGAGGCCTGAAAGCCTCCTCACATAACACTCAAAGCCTGAAAGCCTCCTCACATCACTCATCATGCCCTTACATATGGCCCTCGGCCCCAATCAGTCCAAAAATAGTCAAAAAGCCCCTCGAGCATCAGTAAAATAGTGATACTCAGCTCAAATGATAGTTCAAATATCAGTTAAAACTCCAGGTTTGAGTAAAATATAGCTGAGTACATAAAATAGTGTAAATCACACGGACTGAGTTCAAATAGTATTTCCAACAGTGAGGGAAAAGAGTGATGATAATTCATAAAGAGTTCAAACAATCGGCAATAAGCCCCAACTATGGAAATGAGCCCAAGTCATAATGATAACAGCAAATCATTGCAAATACGCAGTAAAAACCAACAACCGGGACGGACCAAGTCACGATACCCAACGGTGCTCTACCCCACGCTCAGGTCCAGTGTGCAAGTCACCTCAATACAGCACTAGGATGTGCAAATCCGGGGTTTTAAACCCTCAGAATATCATTCACAAGTATTAATCACCTCGAACCGGTGAAATTCCTCACTCGCGATGCATTTGCCCTTCAAATTGGCCTCCACATGCGTAGAATCTAACCAAAACCAGAGCGAATACATTACATTATGCTAAGGGAACAATACCCAATCGAAAACAATCAAAATATATCAAAAATCTCGAAACTTGCAAAACCTGAGCCCCGGACCCGCTTCTCAAAAAAATATGAAATTAACATCCACGGATTCCTTATCTCGCCACGAGTCCGTACATACCAAGAACACCCAAATCGGACCACAAATGGCCCATCGAATCCCAAATTTAGTGTTTTTGCTCCAAGCCCTAATTTCTTAGAATTTTGCTATATTTTCATGAATTCCATGGATGATTCTTCAATAAAAACATGTAATTAGCTCATAAAACTTACCTCCAATCGAAACCTAGTTGAAATCCTCTTACTCACTCGTCCAATAGCTCCAAAATGTGCTCAACAATAGTGGAAAATGATTTTTGCTCGCGGACATTATGATATAAAACCCTTCTATCCGCCCAGGCTTTTCTTTCATCGCGTTCGAGACACTATCCACGCGAACGCGATGACCAATATTTTAAAAATTCAAAATCCTCTTACGCGATCACGGACCTTGGCCACGCGAATGCGATGCTCAGCTTGATTCCACTTCACAATCGCGACATGCACCACGCGATCGCGATGCCCAATGACCAGACTCCAAGCGAATGCGGACAACCCGCCGCGAACGCGAACACCCAAATTTCTCCACTACGCGTTCGCATCAACACCTTCGCGAACGCGAAGGCCAAACTCACAGACTTCAAAATTTCCTCTACGCGTTTGCATCCACCACCACGCGAACGCGATGCTTTAAGGTCTACAACATTATGACAGCAAAATCTGATCTCCAAACAAGCTAAAAATGATCCGTTTGAACCTCCAAAATCACCCCGAGGCCCCCGGGACCTCACCCAAAAGCACAAATATGTTCTATTACCTTGTTCAAACTTGCTCAAATCATAAAATCACTATCGTTAACATCAAAATCGTCCATTTTCATCAAATCAAAGCTTAAGTTTCTTAAAAACTTCCGAATTGCACATTCGATCAAAAACCCGACCAAACGACGTCTGAATGACCTGAAAATTTCCAGACATATCCAAAATCACCTAACGAAGCTACTTCAACTCTCGGAATTCCATTCCAACTATCTAATCAAAATCTCACCTACCAACCGGAGTTCGCCAAAATTCAAACTTCGCCAATTCAAGCCTAATTCTACACCGGACCTCCAAATTCAATTCTGATCGCACTCCTAAGTCACAAATCATCCCCCAAAGCTAAACGAACCACCAGAATTCACATCCGAGCCCTCTAACCACATAGTCAACTTCCGGTCAACTTTTCTAATACAAGCTTCCTTCTAAGAGGCTATGTGTCTTATTTTCAACCAAAACCAATTCAATTACACACGATCAACTCTAATACTGATATAAAAGCGTTAAGCAACAAAATAAGGGGAAAACGGTGCAGTAAAACATAAGACGACGGGTCGGGTCATCACACCAGGAAAGTCTATCAGCCTAGTTCACTACGAGCAGAATTGACCTGAAGTGGGTGAATGGATTTAAATAGGATTATGGGCTTCATGTGAGTCAGATGTGTTCATTTCAGTATAGCGCTCCTCAAGGAGGGGTGTTGGAATATCATATGTTGTTCCGTGTTCATCAATTCATGTAATATTATGATTGTGCCATGTATGCTGTGAAACGGTTTGAAAAATTCCTCTTCTATGGGGAAAAGTCCATATTAGTTGTGTGAGTTGAGCACCATTCCTGAATCATTTCCTTATGTATCTTGTTCGCGTTATGGCTTATTGGAGCATTTTTTCATCATGTGAGACCGTTGGTCATTATCTGTGGTGATTGGTTGTCTGAGCAGCTCGTACTAGGTGAGGCGAGACTATTGGTATCGGGGACCATTGTAGTGGGATTATGTGAGGCATATTACAGGGCAGTTACCAGTAATTGGGAAGTAATGAGGTGATGATTGTAGTCAAAAAGGAGAGAATTAATGTTGGGTTAACTCTGCAATTGGTTAGAAATTTCTGCACATCTCCTCCGTTGTGGTTGTATCGTTAGCATTATAACAGAATGTATAGGTATATCATCATATGCATTGGGAGCATCAGAGTCGTGGAATTTTAGCTATTAAGGTTCATGGAGTGTCATTGTGGTTAGATGGTGAATTATGCGATGCATGGTGCTAATTCAAGAAAGGTATGCAGTCATGTTCTGGTACCTCGTGTGGTAGTTGATATAGTGTTTATATACATGGAACATGTCTGGCAGAGAATTTCATGTGTTGGAATTGGGTTCTAAGCTTATTGTATGGATAAAAGAGGATATCTGCATATTTGATCAAACTAATATGTCCATATGAGTTGTTGCACGGGCAGGTGCACGAGGTGTTAAAGAGTGATTTCAGATAACTTAAGAGCAGTTCGTGGAACGTTCGAGGACGAACGTCTATTTAAGTGTGGGAGAATGTAACGACCCGATCGGCCGTTTTTAGCTCTAGCACGTCGTTCAACAGTTGGAAGTCATGAACAACTTCATTTCACGTATATTGACTTGTGCGTATGGTAAGAATTGAATTTCGGGAAATTCGGAGTCAAATTGGAAAGAAAATTTTCATTGCGGCACTTAAGTTAAAGAAATGGATAAGATTGAAATTTTGAGTAAATGACCTCGGAATAGGGATCGGAAAGTTCCAGCATGTTTGTATGATGATTTCAGACTTGGGCGTATGTCCGAATTTGGTTTTGGATAACCCTTGAGCATTTCGGCGTATATTGCGTAAGTTAGTATTTTAGAAGAATTTCATAAATTGGGGTTGGAAGACATTTCAGTGATATAGATGTCTGTTTGGGATTCCGAGTCTGGAAATAGCTCCGTATGGTGATTCTGGAGTTGGGAGCACGATCGGAAGTGAATTCGGATGTCCGGAGGTCATTTTGAAGTCATTTAACTAAATATAGAAATTTGAAGGTTTTTGAGAAAATTCGACCGGAAGTGGAAATTTTGATACCGGGGTCGAAATACGATTCCGAAAGCTGGGGAACGTCCGTAATATCGAATGTGACTTTTGTGCAAAATTTGAAGTCATTCCGGAATGATTTTGGTAAGGTTTGAGATACTTAGTCTCCTTTAAGGAAGCTTAAGTTGAAAAAGTCAACCGGATATTGACTTATGTGTTAGAGCACTCAAAATGCGAATTTTATGGTTCGCATAGCTTCGTTAGGTGATTTGGGACTTAGGAGTGTGTCCGGAATATTTTTGTGATGACCGGTGTAGAATTAAGCTTGAATTGACAAAATTAGCATTTAGGCGAATTCCGGTTGATAGGTGAGATTTTGATCCGAGGGTCGGATTGGAATTCCGAGAGTTGCTGTAGCTTCGTTATGTCATTTTAGACTTGTCTGCAAAATTTGAGGTCATTCGGACTAGTCTTGACATGTTTCGGCATCGGATGTGGAATTTGGAAGTTCTTGAGATTCAAAGGCTTGAATCCGATGATGATTTGATGTTTTGATGTTATTTTGGGTGTTCCGAAGGTTGGAACAAGTTTGAATAATATTGTGGGACATGTTGTTATAATTGGTTAAGGTCCCGAGGGCCTCGGGTGGATTTCGGAAGGTTAAAATTCGGACCAAAAACAAAAGAAAAAGTTGCAGAAATTTCTGCTGCTAAGCTGTCTTTGGACAGCAAAATTTGCATAATTCGGAGGCCTATATCATTCGATCTACAAGGAATTTTGAGATGATTCAAAAACGAAAGTTGTAGCCCTTCGTGTCTAGTCTCCAGAACTCTAAAGAAATCATAATTTGGACATCGTTAGTGAAAGTTATGATCGATTGAAATGACTTGTGGAGCAGTCATTTTCAATAGGATGTACAATGTACAGCACAAGTGCAAGGTACAACTTGACGAAGCACGGGCAGATTCTTTTAAACACAGATTTGGCTTATTTCTTTCATTTCTTTCATTTGGTTTGGATGATTTTGGAGACAATTTCAAGGGGGATTTCATCAAGCATCAAAGGTGAGTTCTTTCTACTTATTTCCAAGTCAAATACAAGATTATATACGAATTAGAACATGAAAAATCAGTAGAAAAGTGGGGTTTTAGGGCTTGTGATTTTAAGATCTTCTAGGGTCGATTTGAAGGGTCAAACAAGCTCCGATTTTTGTGTTCTTTATATGTACTAACTCGTGAGAGGACGAAGAAAATTTTGGTATAAAAATTTCTGAGTTTCGAGGCGTGTGCCCGGGGCTCGGGTTTTGTCAAATTCGTGAATTTTGATATTTTTCGATTGCTTTTGATTGGGTATTGTCCCTTTAGTGTAATGCGACATATTCGTTGTGATTTTGTGCAGATTCGTTGCACGAGGAGGCCAATTCGAGAGGCAAGGGCATAACGAGCTAGACTTTTGGCCGCCTTGAGGTGAGTAATACTTGTAAATGATATCCTGAGGGTTTGAAACCCCAGATTTGCACATCATAGTGCTGTATTGTGGTGACTTGCATGGTAGGTATGAGCGTGGGGTAGAGCACCGTTGGGGATTGTGACTTGGTACATCCCAGTTGTGGATTTTTACTGCGTAATTGATTGAAACTTGCTAGATGCTATCTTGAATTGGGCTGATTGCCATGTTTTGGGCTTCGTGTCGGTTATATGAACCCTGTAGGGGTTATTATCACTGTTTTCATGACACTTAGCATATTAAATGATTTCAGTCCTAAGTTAAATAGTGTTTTGAAATCTGCATTCATATTTCTAAAGTTTAAAGACTTAAATTGCTTTTTTTGATGTTTTGAGTTAAAAGCTATTACGTGACGTTGCCCGAGTGGCTAATTTGCATGTTCTGGACTGAGGATGGATCGGGCTGCACGCTGCAACGATGCTATGATGATATTGCGCTTGGTCTGTAGGAGCCCCTCCGGAGTCTGTACATACCCCAGTGAGCGTGGGTACCCAAATAGATCAGGCTGCGCGCCGCAACGGTCATTTGCATTGCATTGCATTCATGCATTGGTTCTTGTTTGTACTACGTGACATGACATTTAGCACTCACATATCATTGGCATACATGCTATTACTTGCCTTGTTGACCAGATACCCTGGTGTTATTTGTTAAAGGAGTGTTGTGCCCGATGGGCTGACTTATGTGCGGACTTGCACTATCTGATATTGCATTCATATGCTTGACTGTTACGAAAAGGATATTTTCAAAAGAGGTTTTTAAACTGAGCCAGATATTTTCTAAGCGATTTTTACGGTTTTGCTGGTTTTTTTAAAAGGGTTGTAATGTCCTATATAGCATGGTGGAGTGCCCTTACGTGATTTCTTTCATCTCAATTATTATTTACTCTTATTACCACTGAGTTGGAAGTACTCACTCTACTCCCTGCACCTCGCGTGCAGTAGCAGGTATTGTTCACCCGGTAGCGGGTTGTTAGCAGATTGAAGGTATTACTGTTGTAGCTGAGCAAGGTGACCGCTAGCGTTCGCGGCACCAGACTTCATCTTGAATTTCAGATTTCATTTTATACATGTATATGACCCTGTAGTTGTGTTCCTACTATTTAGATGCTCGTGACTTGTGACACCCCGGTCGGGTTGAGTTGGGTTGTAGATATCAGTTGCTATATCGTTAAGCTATATTATTCTAGTCATTTATGTTTAATAACTGTTAAAGAAATGAATTGGGTTAGTTGGCTGACCTTGTCTTCACGAGAGGCGCCATCATGACCGGGTATGGAAATTGGGTGGTGACACCTACTAAAATGCGGAATATCAACAATAATTAATAATAGTTAGAATTCTTCTAAGATGAATCCCTTATACAACGATAAACTTCCCAAAACTCGGTAGTACAAGCCATTATCTCTACAAAGTTTCGCTTCAACTCCTAAACCAACCATATGAAAATAAGTACTACAATGAAATATAAATTTAGAAGGGGACTCTGAAGCCTACGAACGCACCAGCAGGTTAACAGGAGTCTCCACTACGATGACCCGCACAATTACTATCGATCAATACTGGATCTGTACAAAAAAAATATACAGAAGTGTAGTATAAGCACACGACGGTGGTGCCCAGTAAGTATCAAGACTAACCTCGGTGGGGTAGTGAAGAGGAACAGTCAAGACACCTACTGGTCAAATGAAGTCAATAGAGTATGATAATAAAGCATTGTGTTAAAGATAACGAGATAATATCATCAGCATAAAGCAATCAAAACACAAATAGTAATAACATGAAAGGAGAACGCGGATAGTAATGACAATAACCAAGTAAATCACGCACCGAATAAATTAGGTAACCAAGAAAATCAACACTAACATGACAGGAGTAGAGACAAGTAATAATATATTTAATTAAAGAACGAATCTTCCAGTAAACTGTACCGAGCATCTCAATCTTTGGTTTCTCATATCATAAATCTTAACTTTCTAATCTTTCGTATAAATGTAACCTTGTGCCCCCATCTCTTTCCATTTCACTTACTACAACAGAATCCACATGCTATATAATATAATGTCCGTACAATGCACTTAATATGCCCAAGGAGTCTCATTTGCTAAATATAAGTAAGATTTCAATTTCTAAACTAATTGGAAAATCCAACGAGAAAAGATGAAATTTGTTTCGGAAAATTATTACCTTTAACATGGGAGTTGATAACTTAAAACTTAGTAGAAATTCATTTTTAAGAAAAATACAACCTCAAAAGGTTCAAGGGGTTGTAATTTGGAAAACTATAAAATACGATGAGGTATTGAAAACATTGTGGATTATAACACAAAGGATCAAAACACTAAAGCAATTAAACAATTTAAAACATCTAAATTGATAACCACAAATAAACACAACAGCAGAAAGTGAACGACATCACCCTTTGGGCTTTAACTCTCGTTCTCACCATACTTTCATTCTTTCTTGTTGCGGCGTGCAACCCAATCCCAATCACATATTATTGTTTCGGAAAACAACCTGATCCATACAATATAATATTGTTGCGGCGGAAACCCGATCCATATAATATTGTTGCAGCGTGCAACCCGATCCATATAATATAATATTGTTGCGGCGTGCAACCCGATCCATATAATATAATATTGTTGCGGCGTGCAACCCGATCCATATAATAAATCAACACCAATCACAAAATAATCCCGACAAAGGAATAATAAGGAAACAACAATGTCGCGGAAAGGGAGTCAATCAACAAGAATAAACATGCCCCGGTAAGGGAACCAACAGTAAGAATTAAATATGTCCTGGCAAGGGCATCAACTATATCCATACTTTTACCAACAATTAACTTCACAATAAAACCTCAACCACACAACAAAACGTAATAAGCACGCGATAACTACATCGGCAACCACAACAATTGGACATTTAACCTAATTGCACGAATTCACAAGGAGGGAAATCACTTCAATTAAGGCAGCTAAGGGTCTATGAAATACATAAGACTTCAAGGAAAACTAACAATATCATATGGAGCATATAGAGATAGTTTAAGCATTCATCAAACTCAATCATAATGAAATACCTTCCATATTTGAACATAAGTGTGACGACCCGACTCGTCGTCTCATGTATGACAGCCCTGTTTCCCCCATTTAATACTTCTTCATGTTTCATTATCGACATTGGTTGTGTTGGAGTTGAATTGGATTGGCTTGGATAGGAAATGAGACACTTAGTCTCTTTAAGGAAGGCTTGGTTTGGAAAAGTCAACCGGATGTTGACTAT
Organism: Nicotiana glauca; assembly: GCA_026770625.1. NCBI lineage: Eukaryota > Viridiplantae > Streptophyta > Magnoliopsida > Solanales > Solanaceae > Nicotiana > Nicotiana glauca. The sequence goes on from MU784360.1 coordinate 72,290, forward strand.
TGAGTTAGAGGTCTTGGATGTGAATTTCGGTGATTCGATTAGCTTCGGGAAATGATTTGTGACTTAGGAGTGTGATCAGAAGTTATTTTGGAGGTCCGGTATAGAATTAGGCTTGAATTGGCGAAGTTAGTGTTTTGGAGAATTCCGGTTGATAGGTGAGATTTTGATCCGAGGGTCAGAATGGAATTTTGAAAGTTGCCATAGCTCCATTAGCTGATTTTGGATATGTGTGTAAAGTGTCAGGTCATTCGGAGATGTTTTGGTCGGGTCTTTGATCGAATCGAATGTGCAATTCGGAAGTTTTTAAGAAACTTAGGCTTGAGTCCGATGTGATTTAATGGTTTTAGCGTTGTTTGATGTGTTTTGAGGGTTGGAACAAGTTTGAATGAGGTGTTAGGTTGTGTTGGTGTTTTTGGTGGAGGTATCGGGGGCCTCGGGGTGTATTCGAGTGGTTAAACGAGAGTTTTTGATGTTTGCTTTAAGTCTGTTGTTGCTGTCATCTGGTATTTCTGCTTCTGCAGAAATGGACTGCAGAAGCGGGTAAGGGGTCGTAGAAGCGGTCAGGCATGGGTTAGGGTAATTCTGCATAAGCAGAAGATGGTCGCTTCAGCGGGTCCGCAAGAGTAGACATTTTACCGCAGAAGCGGTTTTGAGAGAGCCGCAGAAGCGGAGTTTGAGTCGCATAAGCGAAGAGTTGGTTTTTAAGTGAGAACTGCATGAGCGGATTTTTGGCCGCATAAGCGGAAGCGGGACCGCAGAAGCGAAAGTAACTGTTGACAGAAAGGGTTTTAAAGGTTATATTTCATCCGCAAGCAAGAGGTAGTTTCCACCATTTTTGAGCGACTTGGAGAGCTTTGGGCAAGAATTTTCAAGGGTTTTGACAGAGAATCAATTGGAGGTAAGTTCCTTGACCTAATTATTCGATTTTATGGTAGATTTATCATGGAAATTCACCCAGAGTGGTGTAATTTAAGGCTTGAGAGGTTATAATGTAAAAATGGAATTTGGATGGCCAAATGGACTCCGATTTTGGTAAATTTTATAAGTACGGAGTCGTGGTGAGACGAGACGAGAAATCCGGTGACGTGAATTTCATAATTTTTGAGAAGTGGGCCCGGGGCTCGGGTTTTGCCAACTTCGTGATTTTTGGTGTTTTTCGAGTTCTTTCAATTGGGTTATGTTTCATTACTCTATTGTAATGTATTCCTTTTGGGTTTGATCGGATTCAGCGCGCGAGGAGGTTGATTCGAGAGGAAAAGGCATAGAGAGCTAGACTTGTGGTCGGCTTGATGTGAGTAACAGATGTAGATGATGACCAGAGAGTTTGAAACCCCGGTATATCACACTGTGATGCTATATTGAGGCGAGACATGTACTCTATGAGGAGTGCAGGGTCGTTTGTGATTGGGGTCTATGTCTTAGTCCGTCCCGAGTGATGGTTGTACTGTGTTCTTGACTAGAGATTATTGGTAAACATCCTACTTGGATTATTATGATATATATAGGCCGTGTGCCCATTATTTGAATCCCTTAGTGATTATTATCAGTACTTCCATGATGCTTAGCATGTTATATGATTTCAATCCTGAGTTAAACATTGTTTCGAAATGCTTAATCACATTCCTAAGGTTTTAGAAAAAAACTTAATCTATATTTTCCCAATAATTGGAACTAAGGACTATAACCTAACTTTGTTGTGTGGCTCATATGCATATTCTGGACTGGGTGTGGATCGGGTTGCACGTCGCAGCGATGATACAATGATATTGCTCTTGGGTTGTAGGAGCCCCTCCAGATTCTAAACCCCCACAGTGAGCGCGGGTACCCAAATGGATCGGGCTGCACCCCGCAGTGGTCATGTGCATTGCATTGCATCCATACATTGATGATTATCTAATTTACCTGTCATTGCTTGGTTGCCATTTCTTCTTTATTTATGCTAAATTTCTAGCAGTAGCTTTACATTGTGGTATTTCGTGAATTCTCATCTTCAGTCATTATATATGCATATTACTCCCTGTACCATGTGTGTAGATTCAGGTGTTCCGGGAGCTTAGTAGAGCTGTTGCTGCTTCCCAGAGTTTTCAGGAGTTGTCGAGGTAGCTTCCTAACGTCTGCAGGACCCGAATCCTCCCCTTATCCCTTTTATCTTTCAGTATCTTAGACTTTTGTATTATTGTGGATTCACTACACACTAGTATCTAGAGGCTCTAGACTTGTGACTCTAGATCTTTTGGGAAAAGTTAGATATGCTATTCTTTCCGTGTTGTTTCTACTTAATTATCCGGTTGGAAGACTTATTAAACAGTTAATTTATTACTGTTAATTGGTAATGGCATGTGTAATTGGGTTGTGAGTGATAATTGGTATGGCTTGCCTAGCATTTGTGTTGGGCGCCATCACGACCGAGATTAGGGTCGTGACAAATTGGTATCAGAGCCTAGGTTACTAGGCCTCACGAGTTAAGAGCCGGTTTAGTAGAGTCTCGCACATTTGTACGGAGACGTCTTTATTCATCCTCGAGAGGCTGCAGAACATTTAGGAAACACATCATATTCTTAAAATTCTTGTCGTGCGACTTTGTTGATCCGGGAACTAAACTTTGGTATTCTATTCTCTCATAGATGGCGAGAACCTCTGCTACCGGACGTGACAGATGACTACCATTACCACCCGCTAGAGGCCGTGGGCATGGTCGTGGTTGTGGTCTAGGCATACCAGCGAGGGCAGCACCTGCATATACACCAGCTGCCCCGGTTCAGGACCAGCCTCCAGCTGTAGATGCTCCAATAACAATTGTTCAGGCACCAGCATTGCCTATTGTGATTCCTGGTCTACAGGAGGCCTTGGCTTAGATACTAACCGTCTGCACTGGCCTGGCTTAGAAAGTCTTAGCCACTACTGCAGCTGCTACCTCACAGATCGGGGGTGGTCATCAGACCCTCGCTGCTCGCACACCTGAGTAGGTTGTTCAGGGATTGCAGACACCGGGAGCGGTTCCAGCTCAGTCGGTTGCACCAGCAGCACCAGCCGCACCAGTTGCACTAGCTCCAGCCTATGTGGTTCCAGCTATGCCAGATGATGAGTAGCGTCGTCTTGAGAGATTTGGCAGGCTCCAGCCTCCGAGGTTCAGTGGTACTAAGGGGGAGGATGCCCAGGGATTTCTAGACAAGTGTCGGCGTAAGCTTCGCACTACAGGGATTTTGGAGTCGAGTGGAGTGGCTTTTACTACCTTCCAGTTCTAAGGGCCTTCATTTACATTATGGGAGGAGTTTGAGAGGCGTATGCCTGTTGGGGCAGCGCCTCTTACTTGCCAGTAGTTCTCCACTCTCTTTCTGGAGAAGTATGTACCGCAGTCTCACATGGAGGAGCTGCATTGTCAGTTTGAGTGGTTGATTCAGGGAGACATGACTGTGACCCAGTACGAGTTGAGGTTTACGCAGTTAGCTCGGCATGCTACATTGATGATCCCGACTGATAGAGAGAGGATTAGGAGGTTCGTGGATGGCCTTAACTATCAACTCCGCATTTTGATGACCAGAGAGAGTTAAGAGTGCTTCATTCGAAGAGGTAGTCGACATGGCACGGGATATTGAGATGGCTCGCCATCGGGAGCGTGAGGAGAGGGAGTCCAAGAGGCCTCGAGGTTCAGGTAGCTTCAGTGGTGCTCCGTCTAGGGGCTAGTTCCACTGTGGCAGGGGTCGATCCTTCAGGCCTCCTCAGTCAGGTCGCCCAGAGTATAGTGGGGCTTCTTCAGGCCATGGTCATTAGGGAGTTCAGTAGCGCCAGTCTTCACTTAGTGACCTTCCAGCTAAGAGCTCTACTCCTTCTTCTTCAGCCTAGGGTTCTTGAGCAGCGAGGGGTTCTCTTTAGTCCCCTTTTCCAGCACCGGGTAGTTGCTACGAGTGCGTTGAACTTGGAGACATGAGGAGATAATGTCTTCGGCTTTGCGGTGGTCGCTCTCAGTAGAGGGATCATACCTCCTCTTCTACTCCATCTACTTTAGCACCCTCCCAGTCAGGTAGGGGTGGGGGCCAGATAGCTAGGGGTCGCCCTAGAGGGGGAGACCGATCTGGTAGTGGTCAGGCTCGATTCTATGCGCTTCCATACAGGAGGGATGCCATTGCATTAACTGCTATTATCGCAGGTAATATTTCAGTCTGCCACAGGGATGCTTCTATTTTATTTGATCCCGGATCTACATACTCCTATATGTCTTCATATTTTGCCTTTGGGTACGACTCGTGGTTGTCTTGCTTTGCCCATGCATGTATCCACCCCAGTAGGTGATACTATTATTGTGGATCAAGTATATCGATCTTGTCTGGTGACTATTAGGGGTATGGAGACCAGGGTTGACATGTTGTTATTGGGCATGGTAGATTTTGATGTGACTCTGGGTATGGATTGTCTATCTCCTTACCATGCTATTCTGGACTGTCATGCCAAGACCGTTACGTTGGCTATTCCGGGTGTTCCGAGGATTGAGTGGCATGGTATGGCTGACTATGTTCCTAGTAGGGTAATTTCCTTCCTAAAGGCCCAGCGGATGGTTGGGAAAGGTTGTCTATCGTACTTGGCTTTTGTGAGAGATGTTGGAGCAGAGGCTCCTAGTCTTGATTCTATCCCCGTTGTGAGGGATTTCCCAGATGTGTTCCCAGCAGACCTGCCGGGCATGCCACCGGAAATGGACATTGATTTTGGTATTGATCAAGTGCCGGGCACTCAGCCCCTCTCCATTCCTCTGTATCGTATGGCACCAGCAGAGTTAAAAGAACTAAAGGATCAGCTTTAGAAACTCCTAGATAAGGGGTTTATTCATCCTAGTATGTCACCGTGGGGTGCCCCGGTCCTATTTGTAAAGAAGAAGGATGGAACAATGAGAATGTGCATTGACTACAGGTAGTTGCACAAGGTGACAGTGAAGAACAAGAATCCACTATCTCGCATTGATGATTTGTTTGATCAGCTACAGGGGGTAAGGGTATTCTCTAAGATTGATCTCCGTTCAGGCTATCACCAGCTGAATATTAGGGATTTTGATATTATGAAGACGACTTTCAGGACGAGATATAGGCACTATGAGTCTCTAGTTATGTCTTTTGAGCTGACTAATGCCCCAGCCACGTTCATGCATCTGATGAATAGTGTATTTCAGTTGTATCTGGATTCATTTGTTATCATTTTATTGATGATATCGTAGAATACTCGTGTAGCTAGGAGGAGCATGCTCAGTATTTGAGTTTGGTATTACAGAGGTTGAGGGAGGAGAAGCTTTATGTAAAGTTCCCCAAGTGTGAGTTCTGGCTTGGTTCTATGGCTTTTCTGGGGCACGTGGTGTCTAGTGATCGTATCCAGGTTGATCTAAAGAAGATAGAGGTGGTACAGAGTTGGCCTAGACCATCCTCGGCCACGGAGATTCGGAGTTTCCTTAGTTTGGCAGGATATTATCGCCGGTTCGTCCAGGGTTTTTCATCTATTGCTTCGCCCTTGACCAATTGACGCATAAGGGTGCACCATTTGTGTGGTCGGACGAGTGAGAGGGGAGCTTTTAGAAGCTCAAGACAGTTTTGACCACAGCTCTAGTGTTAGTGTTACCATCAGTTTTAGGTTCTTACACCGTGTATTGTGATGCTTCGAGAGTTGGGATTGGATGCGTGTTGATGTAGGAGGGTAGAGTTATTGCATATGCTTCTTGTCAATTGAAGCCTCATGAGATGAACTACCCGTACATGATTTTGATTTCGCTGCTATAGTTCACGCTTTGAAGATTTGGAGGCACCACTTATATGGCGTATCTTGTGAGGTATATAATGATCATTGCAACCTTCAGCATTTGTTCAAACACAAGGATCTTAATTTGAGGCAGCGGAGGTGGCTTGAGTTACTCAAGGACTATGATATTAACATATTGTACCACCCAGGAAAGGCAAATGTAGTGGCCCATGCTTTGAGCCGAAAGGCTGTGAGTATGGGTAGTTTAGCGTACATTCCAGTTGGGGAGAGGCCCTTCACAGTTGATGTCCAGGCTTTGTCCAATCGGATGGTGAGGCTAGGTATTTCGGAGCCTAGTCGGGTGTTGGCTTGTGTGGTATCTCGGTCTTCCTTGTATCACTGCATTAGATAGTGCCAGTATGATAATCCACATTTGCTTGTCCTTAAGGACAGGGTTTAGCATGATGATGCCAGGGATATGACTATCGATAGTGAGGGTGTGTTGAGGATGCAGGGCCGATTTGTGTGCCCAATGTGGATGGGCTTCGGGAGTTGATAATAGTGAAGGCCCACAGCTCGCGGTATTCCATTCATCCGGGTGCCGCGAAGATGTATCAGGATTTGAGACATCATTACTAGTGGATGAGAATGAAGAAGGATATTGTGAGTCATGTAGCTCGGTGTCTCAACTATCAGCAGGTGAAATATGAGCATCAGACCCCCTGGGGTGTACTTCAGCGCATGGTTATTCCCGAGTGGAAGTGGGAGAGTATTACTATGGATTTTGTCAGTGGTCTCCCCCGGACAACGAGGAAGTTTGATTCGATTTGGGTGATTGTGGATCGGCTGACCAAGTCCGCGCACTTCATTCCGGTGTGTACTACCTATTTTTCGGAGAGGTTTGCAGAGTTTTTATCCGTGAGATTGTTCGGTTGCATGGGGTCCAAGTTTCTATTATCTCAGATAGGGGTACTCAGTTTACTTCCCGATTTTGGAGGACCTTTCAGCTATAGTTGGGCACACAGGTAAAGTTGAGCACATCGTTTCATCCCTAGAAGGACGGGCAGTCCGAGCGTACTATCCAGATATTGGAGGACATGTTGTGTGCCTGTGTTATAGATTTTGGAGGTTACTGCACCTAGTTCTTGCCACTTGCAGAGTTTACTTACAACAACAACTATCAGTCCAGCATTCAGATGGCACCGTATGAGGCCTTATATAGGAGACATTGTAGATCTCCAGTTGGTTGGTTTGAGCCGGGCGCGGCTAGACTATTGGGGATAGAGTTGGTACAGGATTCCTTAGATAAGGTAAAGGTGATACAAAAGATACTTCGTATAGCTCAGTCGCGTTAGAAGAGTTACGTAGATAGGAAGGTTCGAGATATATCTTATATGGTGGGCGAGAAGGTCTTGTTGAAGGTTTCGACTATGAAGGGCGTTATGAGATTTGGAAAGAAAGGAAAGTTGAGTTCGCGGTTCATTGGCCCTTTTGAGATACTTAGGAAGATTGGGGAGATGGCCTATATGCTTGCTTTGCCACCCAGCTTATCAAGGGTTCATCCAGTATTTCATGTTTCTATGCTCCGGAAGTATGTTGGGGACCCTTTTCATGTGTTAGACTTCAGCACGGTTCAGTTGGATGATGATTTGACCTAGGATGTGGAGCCAATGGGTATTTTGGGTCGTCAAGTTCGGAGATTGAGGTCAAAGGATATAACCTCGGTGAAGGTGCAGTGGCGAGGTCGGCCCGTGGAGGAGGCTACCTAGGAGATCGAGCAGGAGATGCGGAGTAGATATCCTCACCTATTCTAGACTTCAGGTATGATTCTTGACCCAATCGAGGACGCGCGTTTGTTTAAGTTGGGGAGGATGTGACGACCCAACTCGTCGTCTCATGTATTACAGCCCCGTTTCCCCCATTTAATTCTTCTTCATGTTTCATTATCGACATTGGTTGTGTTAGAGTTGAATTGGATTGGCTTGGATAGGAAATGATACAGTTAGTCTCTTTAAGGAAGGCTTGGTTTGGAAAAGTCAACCGGATGTTGACTATTGAGTTAGAGGTCTCGGATGTGAATTTCGGTGATTCGGTTAGCTTTGGGAGATGATTTGTGACTTAGGAGTGTGATCGAAAGTTATTTTTTGATAGGAGAGATTTTGATCCGAGGGTCGGAATGGAATTTCAAAAGTTGCAATAGCTCTGTTAGGTGATTTTTGATATGTGTGTAAAGTTTCAGGTCATTCGGAGGTGTTTTGGTCGGGTTTTTTATCGAATGTTCAATTCGGAAGTTTTTTAGAAACTTAGGCTTGAATCCGATGTGATTTAATGGTTTTAGCATTGTTTGATGTGTTTTGAGGGTTGAAACAAGTTTGAATGAGGTGTTAGGATGTGTTGGTGTTTTTGGTTGAGGTCCCGGGGGCCTCGGGGTGAATTTGAGTGGTTAAACGCGAGTTTTTGAAGTTTGCTTCAGGTCTGTTGTTGCTGTCATCTGTTATTTCCGCTTCTGCGACAATGGACCGCAGAAGCGGTTCCGCAAAAGTGGGTAAGGGGTCGCAGAAGCGGTCAGGCATAGGCTAGGGTAATTTCGCATAAGTGGAAGATGGTGGCTTCAATGGGTCCGCAGGAGCGGACATTTTACCACAGAAGCGGTTTTGAGAGAACCGCATAAGCGGAGTTTGAGTCGCATAAGCGCAGAGTTGGTTTTTAAGTGAGAACCGCATAAGCAGATTTTTGGCCGCAGAAGCGGTCCCGCATAAGCGAAAGCGGGACCACAAAAGCGAAAGTAACTGTGGACAGAAAGGGTTTTAAAGGTTATATTTCATCCGGGAGCAAGAGGTAGTTTCCACTATTTTTAGCGACTTGGAGAGCTTTGGGCGAGCATTTTCGAGCGTTTTGACTGAGAATCAATTGGAGGTATGTTCCTTGACCTAATTATTCGAGTTTATAGTAGATTTTTTATGGAAATTAGTGGAAATTCACCCAAAGTGGGGTAAGTTAGGGCTTGGTAGGTTATAATGTAAAAATGGAATTTGGAGGGTCAAATGGACTCCTATTTTGGTAAATTTTATATGCACGGACTTGTGGTGAAACGAGGATTCCGGTGATTTGAATTTTGTAAATTTTTGAGAAGTCGGCCCAGGGCTCGGGTTTTGCCAACTTCGTGATTTTTGGTGTTTTTCAAGTTCTTTTGATTGGGTTATGTTTCATTAGTCTATTGTAATATATTCCTTGTGGTTTTGATCAGATTCAGCGCGTGAGGAGGTTGATTCGAGAGGAAAAGGCATAGCGAGCTAGACTTGTGGCCGGCTTGAGGTGAGTAATAGATATAGATGATGACCTGAGGGTTTGAAACCCCGGTATATCACATTGTGACACTATATTGAGGCGAGACACGTACTCTATGAGGAGTGTGGGGTCGTTTGTGATTGGGGACTATGGCTTAGTCCGTCCCGAGTAATGTTCGTACTGTGTTCTTGACTAGAGATTATTGGTAAACATCCTACTTGGATTTTTATGATATATCTGGGCCATGTGCCGATTATTTGAATCCCTTAGGGATTATTATCATTGCTTCCATGATGCTTAGCATGTTATATGATTTAAGTCCTTAGTTAAACATTGTTTCGAAATGCCTAATCACATTCCTAAGGTTTTTAAAAATAAAATAAACTATATTTTCCTAATAATTGGAACTGAGGACTATAACCTGACTTTTTTGTATGGCTTATATGCATATTCTGGACTGAGTGTGGATCGGGCTGCACGCTGCAGCAATGATACAATGATATTGCTCTTGGGCTGTAGGAGCCCCTCCAGATTCGGAACCCCCACAGTGAGCGCGTGTACCCAAATGGATCGGGCTGCATGCCGCAGCGGTCATGTGCATTGCATTGCATCCATACATTGATGATTATCTAATTTACCTGTCATTGCTTGGTTTCCATTTCTTCGTTATTTATGCTAAATTGGTAGCAGTAGCTTTATATTGTGGTATTTCGTGAATTCTCATCTTTAGTCATTATATATGCATATTACTCACTGAGTTGGAAGCAGTCACTTTATTCCCTGCACCATGTGTGTAGATTCAGGTGTTCCGAGAACTTAATTGAGCTGTTGCTGCTTCCCAGAGTTTTCAGGAGTTGTCGAGGTAGCTTCCTGACGTCCGCAGGACCCGACTCCTCCCCTTATCCCTTTTATCTTTCAGTATCTTAGACTTCTGTATTATTGTGGATTCATTACTCAGTGGCATCTAGAGGCTCTAGACTCGTGACTCCAGATTTTTTGAGAAATGTTAGATATGTTGTTATTTCCGTGCTGTTTCTAGTTAATTATTCGGTTGGAAGACTTATTAAACTGTTAATTTAATACTGTTAATTGGTAATGGGATGCGTAATTGGGTTGTGAGTGATAATTGGTTAGGATTTCCTAGCATTCGTGTTGGGCGCCATCACGACAGGGATTGGGGTCGTGACAATAAGAACCTAAGAACCCTAAATAATACTTTCCACAATTGTCACGACCCCAAACCGGCCCGGTCGTGATGATGCCTCATGTGAAGACAAGGCCAGCCGACACCACACTCACATTAATCCCTTAAGTGTTACGAATCATTTTTAAGCCTTTAATTATACAACATTTCATAACAACTTCTGAAATAACATATGCGGAATAAAAATACAAGACCGACATCGGGGTGTCATTAGTCATGAGCATCTATCAAGGTCTGAATGCAACAATAAGCCTAAATTAATGTACTAAATACATTAATAGCAATGTGAGGAAGGGATCGGTGCTGCGAACGTCATGCAGCCGCCTGCTAACTCTGATTACTCCATGTCTGAACAAATCAACACCCGCTACCGGGTTCCGATATACATGAATCTACACAGGAGGTGCAGGGAGTAATGTGAGTACTCCAAACCAGTAAGTAATAAAAGTAAATAAAGACCGAGCAGTATTAAACAATGAATCCACATTCGCGTCACGCTCAATAAACACAACAGGCTTTCACATCAAATACTAGTCAACATTCCATTTTAAAATCCAGCTTTTTGTAAAAATCATTTTTGAAATACATTCCAGCGGTCTCAGTAGGGGTTTAATACAATTTAAAATAATAATACAGATTAAAGCCATAATCGGCTGCTCGGACAAAGAATAGTTCGTAAAATAGGCCCTCGGGTAAAACAATGCTCATAAACACTTCATAAATTGAAAATCTTGGTGGAAGTAACCAAATGCAAAATCTATGATTAATTTCTGAACATCTCATAAACTCCAGTTTAAATAATAGTCGTTTTAAAACATTTGTTCATCTTTCCGATAGAGGTTGAATATAAAGATGAGTGAAAACAGTCTATAAATAAACATATTCGATAGAAACTCACTTTAAAATGAAGTGAAATTAATAAGTTCATAAACATGCCTCTCAGACAAATATCATTCATATGCATGTATATATATATCTATCGCCCATCGGGCTAGCCGTTCTGCCTCTCGTGACTCAACTCTTACCAATCGGAACTCGTACTCATCATTCACGCTCACTAGGTACCATATAGTAACCGCTGCGGCGTGTAGCCCACTCCATATATCACTTTGGCGTGAAGTCCGATCCATATATTTCGTCGACGGCGCTCACTGGGGGTGTGCAGACACCGGGAGGGGCCTCTTACGGACCAAGCGCAATATTACTGCGGTGTGCAGCCCGACCCATGTAAGAATTGCTGCGGCGTGCAGCCCGATCCGTATCCATATATATATATATTGCTGTGGCGTACAACCCGATCCATAGATATTTAATATACATTATTGCAGTGTACGGTCCGATCCATAGATATATATATATAATATACATTGCTACGGCGTATAGCCTAATCCATAGATATATAATATCCTCACAACTAGGCCTCCGGCCTCTCTCAGTCATTAACTTCACAATCAGACCCTCGGTCTATCTCAATAAAATAGGGAATTCAGCCCAAAACAGTTTCCATATTTTAAGAATATCGTGATAAAGCCATATTTGAGTAATAAACAGGGACTGAGGACATGCTTTCAAACAATTAGGGTGAGGATGATAGCAAAAATACCCCTAAGGGTCTCAACAAGTCGGCACAAGTCCCCAAACATGGCATATAGCCTAAAGCATAATAATATCAAACAATTAACTATCAAATACGCATTAAAGTACTCTTTCGGGATGGACTAGGTCACAATCCCCTGTGGTGCTCTACCCCACGCTCGTCGTCCAGTGTGTAAGTCACCTAAAAGTAATACAACGATGTGTAATACGTTGTTTCAAACCCTCAGGATAGTATTTACAATCATTACTTACCTCAAACCGGTGAAATCTCTAGCTCGCGACGCCTTTGCCCACTCAAGTAGGCCTCCACTCGCTTCGAATCTATCCAAAATCAGAGCGAATACATCAGAATATGCTAAGGGAACAAAGCTCAAGCGAAAACAATCAATAACAGGCACAAATCCTTAAATTACCAAAACCCGAGCCTTGGGTCCACTTCTCAAAACTCATAAATTTTTACATCAGTAGATTACATATTTCCTCACGAGTTCATACATTCCAAAAGTTCTCAAATCCGACCTCAAATGGTCCTTCAAAATACATAAATCAAATTTCAAAATCTCAAGCCCTAGTTCTTCAATTTTAGGCTTAGTTTCCATGAATTTCTAGGTGGATTTCACAATAAAAATGAGTATGCAATTCAAAAATCTTACCTCCAAATGATTCCCCTTTAATCCCTCTTTAATCTCCACCAATAAGATCTCAAGATGATCAACCATGGAGGAAAAATGACACAAAATCGCGGGTGAAATAAAATTATAACATTCTGCCCAGCTATTAAATTCCCTCTCTGCGATCGTAGATAAAGCCATTCGATCGCGATGCACAAACTAAGCTCCCACAAAATTACTCCATACGATCGCAATAAATAGCCTGTAAACACGATGCTCAGCCCCTTTAACTCACTTCGATCACGAAGGCACACCACACAAGCCTATGCGATTGCAATACCTTATACATGATCGCGTACAATAAAATCATGCTTCTCCATATAGCCCTATGCGATCGCATTCATACCAACGCGATCGCATAGAAGAACGTTTGAACTGAATAGCACCAGAAATTTCTGCAATTCTTCAAGTCCGAAAAGGTCCGTTTAGCCACCCGAAACTACCCGAGGCCCTCGTGACCTCAACAAAACATGCCAACATATCTCATAACAGCATTCAAACATGTTACAATAATCAAAATACCTCAAACAACCTCAAATTACTCAAAACTAATCGAATTCAAGCTTATGTTTCTCAAAAACTTCTGAAATACACTTTCGATAAAAAATCCGACCAAACAACGTTCGAATAACCTGAAACTTTGCACTCACATCCCAAATGACATAACGAAGCTATAGTAGCTCTCGGAATTCCATTCCAACCGTCGAATCAAAATCTCACCTATCAACCAGAATTCGCCAAAATACTAACTTTGCCAATTTAATCCAAATCCTTTCACGGACTTCCAAAATGCATTCCGGTCGCACTCCTAAGTCATAAATCACCCAACGAAGCTGACCAAATCATAAAAATTCCGATCGGAGCTCATATACAAATAATTCAACTCTTGGTCAAACCTTTCAAATTCAAAGCTTTTAACTAAGATTGCTCTTTCAAATTCATTTCGAAATTTCCTGAAACCCAAAACCAACGATCTACATCAGTCATAGTACATAACATGGGGCAAGTCACGCCCGAGAACTGGCTATCAAGGTGCAAAAGCTCAAAACGACTGATCGGGCCGGTACATCCTCCACCACTCAAACACACGTTCATCCTCGAATGTATCCAAAGTTTTTCTAAAATCCAACCAATCGTTGGATAACCTTACCATGCATATACCCAGGGGTGATCCCACATTACCCTACCTCATATAGGTCCGATCACACATTGCAACTAAAATTTCACAACCCAATCTAGCCCATAATCCATATAACCACATTTTTATTTCCGAAATCATACAAAAGATCAGAGCCTCACATCTATATTCAGAATAAGCCTGAACCGGCTGTAATGACCCATACATACAACCTCAGGTGCAATTACATGAAATAACGCATAGTCCAAACACTCATAACGATAACTTCTATTCACAGCAGCTGTGCGCAACAACCGAATACCGGTAGAAAACATTTTATCAATTACAGTCTCACCCCAACACCCTCATAAACTGCCAATGATAAAGGAAACACACAATAAATCATAACCATTTCTCATATCAACCATCATAACTATACTTCTCCCTTGGCGAGGACCATTGAAAATTTATGAGACGAACCTCGATGTTTATCCATCAAATCAGTTGAAATCAAATCTGTTCGTAATCATTAATGATCTGAACGATCTCATCTAGTTCAACACACCACTCCGGCGACACGATACATCAATAGAGGCGTAAGCCGTAACTAGCATAATACGCACACCAATAAGCAACGATCTGAACATGCTCGAATCATGGAAATAACTCAAATGAAAAAGCTATAAATCAAGCTCACCAATATGATCACAACACACGGCTAAGAACCCATCTCGTATCATAGAAATAGAACACAAAAAATCTAACTAGCAAGATCATATCTATCCATAGCTACGCTACAATGCGCGGTCCTTTCCAAATATTGCTCCATATGGGACACCTCAAGTCACTATGCTCGAAATTGACAACCACGTACAATCTGATGTCTACAACCAAAGAAATAAATTACACCCATGGTGAAACAAATAACATACACCACGCAAGCCCGATAGGACATAACCGATATGCCACTCACCGAGCAACTCCCAATTACTCTTCCCGCTCGACTACCATTAACAAATTCGGATAGAACCGCACCATAGGTGCCTATAACCAATATATCGTAACATCTCACAACACTAAAAGGTAACTCATAGATCCCCCTAGCTACTAATAGCTGAAAACAACCGAATCAATACATCCTTCGTCAATATCAACTCGAAGTCGACCAAACCATCTCAATGCCGGACACATATCCACACAGGTCTACCAACGGACCACACATTAGTTCTAGTTACCCACAAAAGATAAATAATCCTTTGAAGGTTCACAATGACTGAATCATAGCGCATACTAACATCTGACTAACTTACCCACATTTGCCGTCCACAACCACGAGCTAACCTGTGTATGAGAACTTGCAGTCTCCAAGTCTATAAGGCACACGAATTACCATATTTGATCCCAATTAGCAATACCATTTCCTTAATCATCTGAAACTACCTGTGCTGCCCAAAAGTTCATGAACTTCCTTTCAAACCTGAATCGTAACTTTACACATCCAAATCTCAATCCTCACAACATACCGCATATACCGTACCATCCTAGGATAACATGAGAACTCCGTCTCCCTTCTGAGCCACAAACCACTACGCACTCCACTAGTCAAGAACTTCCCATTGGTCCCATCTAGAGGAAAGATCACTATACATCCCATGCTCTGCATGCCCATAGAAAATATACATCTCCAACCCACGGCAAAAACCATCAGGAACTCTTCGTGTACTCCTTGCACAAATCTGACTTGTCAATACTGGATAATTCTAACTCAATCGAGCTGAGAAAGCCATCAAAACCTAAGAGCATCGTTGCAAAATACCCGAAAGAACTCATTTCCCCGAACACACACAAAGAATTAATCATATCCTTACCGTACCGACTCGGTCTACTATCAAGCTACTCCATCTATCTAAATTTCCTTCTGATACCAACTTGATACTCCCTCTTACTGTAGCACCACAATTTATTAACCCAGGTTTACCACTCGAGGCCCAAGCATAACTACACACTGTCTAAGACCTATAAGCCGCTGAATACTCTCTTAAATATTCCCAAAAACACCGCATTCCAAAATACCTTACTCTAAGGAACTTCTTGCGAATCAAAACCCGTTGCCTTTATATTTCTTGATGATAATACATAGAATCCCATAACTAAAATAGAATTACCATAAGTCTTGAACTCTTCCAATGAAAACTCGGTTTCTAACCACACATACAACTTTGAGACACCCAATTGTTACATGAAGCATCTTGAACACACTAGAACCATTCTCGAGAGTCCTTCGCTCTATTCAGACTGCACTTAACCCGATCAACAGGATCGAACAAGCAGCGCCTCATTTGCACATCTGACACTACAACAAATAACCTTTCCTTAGTCAAAATTTCCTTTACTCGAGCCATTATCGGGCTCAATCTCCGCAACCAGAACTGATTCACCACACACCCCAACTCGGTACCAACATAGCACATAATCGAGCAATCAGCTAATCAATGGAAAACTTCCCCACTTGGCTTGAAGCCATAGATCACAATACACTCAATAACTCATAACACTTATACTCTATTGATGCCGCAATACCATAGTGAGATTAAACTCAAATCTTTTGTAAGCTTGTATAAGCACAAATCATCTAGTACATTAACTCTTCGGCAAATCTCTCAACACTCAAGCACACTCTCTTAAGCGACCCAAAATTTCAACACATACATTTCACTTGCACATGAAATCTTCTAACATTCACATAAGTGCCACACAACCGCAGAACTCTTCGCAGGAGATAACCCACCTGCTTTGCCTTCAGTTAACCTTTATGTATACCTTTCACTGCCATAAACTGTACGCAGTCACTTAGTCTTTCTGAGTGTGAATCATACCGTAACATAAAATTTACTTCACTCTCAACTGGAAACATGAAAAGATTCTTCACGCGCCCATAACATGAATGCAGGGCTTCGCGAATGCGAAGAGAAGTATGCGAATGCGAAAAAGGGTTTCAAGGTGGTTAGAAACAATGCATCGCGAACGCGAGAGGCTGTTCACAATCGTGAAGAAGGATATCAGAAGCAGCAAAACAACAGTTCAAGTTAGGTGAAAAATGATCTGTAGCCCATCCGAAAAACACCGTAGGTTCCCGGGACCCCGTCTAAACACACAAATAAGTCATATAACCTGACAGGGACTCGCTCGATGTTTCAAATAACATAAAACAACAAAAAAACAAAGAATCAAACCAAAAATCAACCTTTTGAATTTCCCAATCTTCAAATATCAAATCTCATACCGAAAGCTATCAATTGAATTCGGAATAATGCCAAATTTTTCAGACAAGTCCAAATTCACATAACGGAGTTGTTCCAACTCTCAGAATCGCATTCCGAATCCGTTATCACAAAAGTCAACTATGGTTCAAACTTTTCCATTTTCAAAACTTCAACCTTTCTAACTTTCGCCGAAACACCTCAAATTACCGCACAGACCTCAAAGTCTGAATCCGGACGCGCTCCTAAGTCCAAAATCACCATTCAAAGTTGTTGGGATAACCCACGACACATTCTGAAGCTATTTACTCAAAAGTCCAATTCCGGTCAAAGTTTCACTGTTTAAACTTGCACATATAGGTTCCTTCTGCCGGTTTAATTCTAATTCATCCGAAAACCAAATCCAACCATGCACAAAAGTCGATATCTCAAATACAAAGATGCTCGAGACCTCAAACTACCGAATCGGGCTCAATTTCTCAAAACGACCCGTCGGTTCGTTACATCCTCCTCCACTTAAACATACGGTTGTCCTCGAACGTGGCTAAAGTCGCTCTCAGGAAATCAAACCACTGCACGAGCTCACTACACATACACCTGGGGGTGATTCCCCATCACCCAACCTATGAAAAACTGGCAATGCCCCTCAACTGAGGATCTCATATCCTCCTTAGTTCATAACCTTAGAAAAGAACCAGAACCTTAACATCTGAAATTCATCATAGGATCCGCATTTCACATTATCACACTAAACATACCCAAACGAGTTCAATCGAGCAAGAACTTCCAGTCGCGAATACAATCACATGCTGCTCCATAAAACTCAAAGCCCGAAGCAATAATCTTTGACCACCATAGATGTTCAAATAAAACCACGGGTGCTGACAACACACCTCACATTGAATGTAACCTTATTCTGAAACTCCACATCACTATCCATGATAAAGAAACATGCAGAAACTCATAGCACCTATGAACTCAACTAGTCAAGAAATCTTCTCGCCCGCCTATGCTATTATCTAAATCTGAGCAAAAATACCCACATACTTCCAAACACTTCTCATCCGGAATACCATAGTACCACTCTCATGTATACCAATACAAGCATCCCATCTGATGATTCATCACAGAAACACACAAATTCTCATAGTACATAACTCGTACACTGAACCAGCAATAACTCAATCATGTAACACAAATAAAGAAAGCAAAGTAGAAGAATTTTCTTACAAGTGTAACTTGTGCAACAACGAAAATATAGTTTTCATCAAATTGTTCCATAGAGGAAAAGCAGAACTCCAAATAACACAAGGAAAGAGTATCTCAAATAACATCCAATACAGCGTGCAACCCGCTCCCAAATACTCATAAAGCCGACATACTACATAAAATCTACTACGGCGTGCAGCCCGCTCAGAAATATTCGTCGAGCCCAAAATGCTCGGCTCATTGATCACATGAATACTGAACTCAAGTACAACAAAGTGCACATATAAAATAGTGGGAAAATAAATGAAAGTGCTATAACATGAAAGAATCAAGCACGACTAAGGTGCAATAAGCAAATCAACACCACAAGGGCTATATTGCCCTGTCATGACCCAAACCCAGACCGGTCGTGTTGGAGCCTCTCGTGGGGACAAGGCTAGCCAACTAAACCCAATTCATCCTTTTAAAATAGTTGAACAGTTCATAAGCAGTTTAAACACGATTTAATGATAATAAATAGCAAAAGTACAACCCGGCACGACCCAAACTGAGGTGTCAGAAGTCACGAGCATCTATTAGAGTATAACTACAACTCTAAGGCTTGAAACATTCAAAATAATAATAAAAAAAAAAGAAGAAATGTGGTGCTGCGAACACTAGCAGTCACCTTGCTAAACTCTAATAACTTAGCCTCCGATCATCTCAAACCCGCTACCGGGTGAACAAATACCTGCAGCTGCACATGAGGTGCAGGGAGTAGTGTGAGTACTCCAACTCATTGAGTAATAAAGGTAAATAACAAGTGAACAGTAAGAAATCACATAAAATACATTTTCATGCTGTATAGAAGCAGTGTTAATCCCTTTGAGAAAAGCAGTGAAGTTGTGTAGTCTTTAGAAATATCTTAGCTCAGTTTAAAACCTCCTTCGAAAAATGGCATTTTCAACCGTCATGCAAATGATTGCCAAAACAAATAGTACATTTAATCATTAAAGTCTGCCCCTCGGGCACCACACATGATTAACATATGATGTCAGGCAATC